>NJRL01000408.1:182191-226016 GCA_003063815.1 Aphaenogaster rudis
CATCTTTCTTTATTTATTTTAAATTATTTATTGTTGGTGGAAAATCTTAAGAGTTTGGAAATAATTTTTTTATTATTTATACTTTCGATTAAAAAGAAAATTTATATAAAAAAATTTTTTTTATAATATCCTATTATAAAACAAAAATATCTTTTTACATAAAGTTACATAAATATATTTTAGTATTACATATTAAACATTTTTATAGTTTTTGCCAGTTTATTCTATTGGATAAAGTCCGGGACGGTAAAAACCTGAATTTACCATGGTTTTTTTCTATCCGCTGGATTTTTTCGACAAATCCTGGATTAAGCTCAGTAACTCGCGCTAAAAGGCCATTACACGTGAAAAATTTTTCGTCGTAATCGTAAAGCAGTAAAGTGAATCGACCAATCATTCTGAAAACAGTCGAGAATTGTCGAAAACGTAAGGCTACCATTTTCAAACTTTTGACTCTGATTGGTCGATTCGTTTACTGCTTTACGGTTAGGATTAAAATCTTTTTACATGCAATGGCTTTAAGAAAGGATTTGTCGATGACAAGTACGATTCCTGTAATCGCACGAGCACGGAATATTTCCACCACGTGGTCGCTGACCACGCGTCAATAAAGAGGCGAATGTTATCAGGTCGGCGAATAGTCTCGCTACTTCCGTTTTGGTTTCGTTCCGCTGCGTGCACTACGTTATTTGCGGGGATTTATTTGCTAACGATGTTTATAGTTACAGGATGTTAAATAATAAAATGGCTCCAGATTTAGAAGACAGACAATAATCGTTAAGTTGAGTAAAAATAGGAAATATCTCATAGTTTAATAAGGGTGGAAATAAGATATTGGATTTTTAAAAACATTTTTACTCAGTTTGTTGAATAATATATGTTCTCCAAGTTTTTCATTCTTTTCCTTAATATTCTGTATATTTGCGAATTTCGTTTCCAAGAGAGAAAGAAGAAGGAAAAAGCAGCGACTTAATTGATTTACAATTGATTTAGTTGAGAAATGTTAAAGAATTTTCATCACAGCGCTAAACTGATTTATTACATACTGTATTTACTCTTATATTATATTATTCGAACATTATTAACCTTTACGCTGCCGGCATTTTTTCATTAAAATAGTGTTCTTTTTTCCCCAAAAATTTATCTATATAAATACCATACACATTTCACAGAATTTCGAGATTGGTTCAGAGCCACAAAAGTGGCTTCCGGCAGCCTAAAGGTTAAGCACCGAGCCATTAATCTTATATTATATTATTCGAACGTCATTAATCTTTACGCTGCCGGCATTTTTTCATTAAAATAGTGTTCTTTTTTCCCAAAAATTTATCTATATAAATACCATATACATTTAGCAGAATTTCAAGATTGGTTCAGAGCCACGATAGTGGCTTCCGGCAGTCTAAAGGTTAAGCACCGAGCCATTATGGCCGATGATAATGCTCCGATCGCGATCTGTTCCTCATATTTCCATTACATTTATTTATTCGACCGAATATTTTTTCGCGCGATTTACGCGACTCCGCTTACCGACCGAGTTTCTCGAGATTCTAGTTTCTCAGTTCGCGGCGTGGCAGCGCGATACGCGCGTTTTCCACGCGAATTGCAAAAATTTCACCGTGCGATATCATCGGTCACCGCCAGACCGTACCGTGAAATCTCTCGCTGTTTAATTCGCCCGCGATGTAATCCTGCTTTTTAGCGAAACGGAACGTCTTGGCGAGACGGCGAGAAAACGTCTCGCACGTCATCGAGATAGGCGCGGTCGTGGGGATATCGTTCAGGGAAGAGTTGGGGGGGGATAGACGTTGCACGATCGTTCATGACCACGGTGACGTTCAATTAGACGGTTAGGGATGTCGGTTGGAGAGGGAGGAGGAGGGTTCGTTCGAGGGTTAGGACGCGACGTAAACGCGTAGGGCAGGGCGCGCGAGCAAGGGTGGCGAGGGAGACGAACGATCCGCAACGGACGTACGAGGCGAGGGTGGTAGGTCGTTGCCCGGTGGGGACGGGACGGGAGAGTGACTGCGAGGGTTCGGAGGGAGGCAGGGTTGGGGGAGGGGGAGGGCGGGCGAGAGAAGGCCGGTAAATATCGACCCTTCCCTCGCGTAGACTCTCCGTCTCCCATCCAGACATTCGTCGGCGCGTGGTTACCCTCTTTCTCCACCTTCCCCTCCTCGAAGCTCGAACCGCGGCTGTTCATTCTCTCTCCCACCTTCCGCGGGCTGCTAACCTACCGAACGCCCACACAGTGACGGCGAGAGAGAGAGAGAGAGAGATCGTGTACTATCGCTCGACACCACGAGGTTTCCATGCTACCTTTCCAAGGTCAACGGCTCGGGGGCTCAAAGACCCCGGGAAAAATGACTTTTTACGGCTCTTCCCCTCTTTCGCTGGCGTTGCGGGGTAACGCGGGAAAAAACGGTCCCGTCGATTCGCGATCGATCGTTGAAAAAAAGATTCGATCGTTCCTACGGACTCGGATAAGGATCTGCGCCTTAGGTAAATGACGAGAAGAGATGCGGCCGCGGCGGTCTCCGAGATATATATTTTCGGTATGATTCAGACCGAGCCGTGTTTTCGCCCGAGGACTTTGAACCTCCGCTCGTCTCGTCTGGCTAAAACCTTCGGGCCGAGACAGCCGAAGGTTGCCCGAGGTTACAGGTCCGCGCCTCCTTTCCCCCCCTTTTTTCTCTCGCCTTCGTCTGGATAATCTCCGTTTTCTTCAAAGTCTCACGTAGAGACACGGTAGAGCCTCCCCAGCATTTTACAAATTTTTCCGCAAGTCTTTCAATTGTCATTTCCTTCGTTCTAACAAAGAACGAGAAAATGTGCTTGATAGATGTCCGTGGAACAAACACGTCCATTAAGATAAACAAAGCAGGGGAAAAGGACGATTGGGACGACGTATCCGTGACGGGTCGGCCGCATACCTGTTCACTGTAAATCCATAAATCATTAGAGCCTCGTCAACGGTAAAACGGTTCCCACGAAATTTTGAACGATTCTCCGGAACGAGACTTTCTCTACGAGAGCGCGAACGAAAGCTAACTTCCGAACCCGGAGGTCAGTCTCGAGCTCTCGTAATCGCGACGGAGCGAATCGCGAATTCGAACGGATCCGAGACGATCGACGGCGCAACTTCTTCTCCCCCGCGATGTAGGTCACGGGGGTCACGCGGTATATCCCCCTTCTCGCGCCTATCCTAGACCAGAGGCGGTGAATCTAGGCTGTGGGCAGCGCGTCGGTTGCATATAGGTATCGATCGGTTCACGGCGGTGCTGCAGCTTGGCCTGGTGCACTGGCGAAACTGGGTTACCGCCTCACCTATACACGATACCGCGATTCGCGAATCCGCCTCCCCTTCGTCATCCCCTTCATCTCCTGGGTGCCGCTGCACCCACCCTTTTCTCTCTCTCTTTCACCTTCCACCTTCCCGTGTGCACGCGCCCTTCGCCGTCATCCGCCCAACGTGTACGCCCGCGCTCGTGCGTCTTTGCGAATCGCTCGACTACTCGGATCCGGTTTTTCATTTTCTGGTTAACTTTTGTGGTTTAGGCCTAGTTCCACAATCTCCAGTTAACTTAACCGGCCGGTTATTCCATTGGAATTGACCAATCGCATTTGTTAATTTTGCTTAACGACAAATGCGATTGGTCAATTCCAATGGAATAACCGAACGGTTAAGTTAACTGGAGATTGTGGAATTGGGCCTTAGACTTAATCTGATGATAACGTAAGAATTGTGTTTTTCTATCTATGGTTAATCACTAAACGGTGGTTTTATAGTGATCTAATTTTTAAAGTTATCACTATAACTTTTAAAGTTATCACTATAAAAGAAAAACATCATTTTTAGCCACTAGATTGATGGTTTTATAGTGATAACTTTAAAAGTTGTCTACAAAACCATCGGTTTAGTGATTAATCATAGATAGAAAAACACAATTTTAACGTTATCATCAGATCAAGCCTAAACCACAAGTTAAAAATTGTGTTTTTCTATCTATGGTTAATCATTAAACTGATGATTTTATAGTGATAATTTTTAAAATTGTAGTGATAACTTTTAAAGTGTTTTTCTATTTATGGTTAATCACTAAACTGATGGTTTTATAGAGATCTAACTTTTAAAGTAATTTAAAAGTTATCATTATAAAATCAGTTTAGTGATTAACCATAAATAGAAAAACACAATTTTTACGTTATCATCAGATTAAGCCTAAACCACAAGTTAACCAGAAAATGAAAACCGGGCCTCGGTGGTATGTCCACTAGCGTTCTTCTGTCTTTCTCTCTTCTCGTTACGGAAAAAACTCTTAAATTACAAGATAATATAGAGGAATGTAAACCAAAATTTTGTCGAGTGTTGCTGCGATACGAAATAACTGAAAATATTTACGTTTTTTAAAACGTAGCTTCTTTTATCTCTTAAGGCAAATCTACAATGTTATGTGCTCTTTGCTTCCTGTTTCTTGCTTTTTGCATTTTGTCAATTTTTGGTTATGTCGCGTAATGCGATGTTTATTCCTTCTGTCATCCAAGATAAAAGTTGACGAACTTCGGAAGAGACAAGAAACACGATTGTCGGTATAACAATGCGTGGAAAGGCAAAGAAGTAAGAGGCAAAGAGCAAGAAACAGGAAGCAAAGAGCACATTGTAGATTAGCCTTTAAATTTTTGTCTCTATAAGGAGATAGATATAAATCTATCTCTTGATTTTTCAGTCTTCAAAGTTTTGGACTCTTAAATGCTTTAGACTTGCTTGAATTCTGGAATGTTCAAATATTTGAATTGATGATATTTAAATATGACGATCTTTTACCTTTTATCAGCAGAGTTTATTATTATATTGAAAACCAATAGTATTTACGTTTAATACGACTACATTAAGTGTACAATCACATTTAAAACACAGATTCAATAAAATAGGTACAAATATTATCTTCGATTTCTTAAGTTATTGATTTTAAAATTCTGTTGTATGCCCTTAAACAGAGAAATTCAAGTGAAGGAGATGCGAAGGGAGATACGAAAATAGAAAGTAGATATGTCGAAACGGACTTTTATCTTGTTATTCTTCCTAGAATAAACATAAATCAATCGTTTTTATCGATTAATATTGTTATATTGATCTCTCGCTCTTGAAAAATAATTTAGAAAATTTAAAGCAGAAAAACATTGTTTATACATGTTATGTAGGTGTACACGCAAAGTTTATAATTTTCGTAAGATATTTATTATTTGAAAAATTAGCAAGTTGCGCAATGTTTCATCAATCGTCGTATTATTTTATAATTGGTGTTTTATTATACATGATTAATTAACCAGTTGCGCAATATTTCATCAATTGTCGTATTATTATTTTATAATTAATATTTTATTATACATTTATCAGATATCGTTTCTCTATATATCTCTTCGAATTTACAAACTTCCCTCTAACATATTTAAAGAAAAATTTGTGAGAAGATCGTTAGTTTCCGTGTTTCTGGGAAAACCATTGGAATTCGTATAACACAGGTAAATTGCTTTTACGAAACGAGTACAAAAGTGACCTTTGCGGGAGAGAAGGCGAGACTATTTACTTCCATAACGGTCGATCTACATGTTAGCCCAACAATAATAAGATTCTACAGAAATTCATTTTGCCTACGTGTCTACATTCTTTTCAAAGTTTTTAAAAGTAACTTCAAAAATACTTTTGTAGACATTATAAATGATCAGTCAACTTTCTCTGGCCATATTGCCTTTGAAGTATCCATTCAACTTTCCGACGTTCACAAAATGGGACCTTGGGAAATTTTCTTTTGTCGTTATTGTAACTTGAAGGTATTCTTTTGTCGTTGTTGTAACTTGAAGGTACTTTTATATTTCCCTCCTCTCCCCTCAAAAAGATACGCTTGAACATCGTTACATTCGAATCTATTCATCTGTTGTCTTGTATTTGAATTTGCCGCATTTACGATATCTGAAGGGTTGGCCGAAGGGTTTGACCCTTTGCGTCTGCGTACACTCGCCGTCGTTGTCCCATTGTGCTCCATTGGACGCGTATATAGACATTACCGGCGTTTCTTTGTGACAATTTTACAGGCCCGTATAAATTAGCATCGTCGTGCCGTTATACTAAGATATTTATTTTTGTGACGCTATTTGCGACAAAAACCCCGTACGATGAAGTAATACGTACGTTGCTTACACAATAAACACACGATGTGTATTCTGACATAGCAAACGATCTAGGAACTAAAAGGAACAAGGTCTCACTCTTTATTATCGCGACAAGCGGAACGAGGGAAGAAAATCGAAGATATTTTTTTAAGTATATGTTGATGGTTCTATATCGGGGATTAAGCAAAGAAAGGGGAATTTCAGAATAAATATACAGCGCATACCGTCCTCATTGCAAATTCTCCTTTTTTTCAATCACATATTTCGTATGCGTATTTCGATGCCGTCGCTTACACTCGTTCTTTTTTTTAAATTGCGATTAAACGTAATGATTTTATATACAGAATTGCTATGATAACAATTTATAATTATGTGTTGCGCTTTATTATTTACAGAAGAAACACAATTCGCGCGTTACGAAGATTAAAGCGCAGAACAATTTGTGTTCAGTGAGGCGATTCTTTGTTTCTCCTTTAGCATTAATAAAGCAATATTATTGTGCGTAATTTGCAGTCATTTACTGCGTTTTATTAATAGAAATAAAATATCAATATTTAAAAATCGGCATATAAATGTAATTGTGTGGATACGAATGTTAAAGCTGCAGCAAAATACGTTGCACGTATACAACAAATAGAATAAAACGAGAAGCGTTACTTTTCGATAAAATCGCAAAATCGCGTCGGTGCAAAGTTTTGTGGTACAAATAAGGCGGGGAGCACACATTTCTCCATAATACAAAACGCATAATGCATAAGGAAATCAGCCAATCAGAATCCTCGGAACGAGGAGTGGGGATGAAAATTAAGGATTCTGATTGGATGATTTCCTTATGCAAGAAGTGTGTGCTCCCCGCTTAAAACTGCGTATTGAAAATTACACGCGATAGAGAGCCTCTAGTAGGAGAGAAGCGCCAACCGACATCACGTGACACGAGAGCGAAAATTATCCCAGCCAATCCCAGAGTACATGGAGTCATTGTATACGGGAGCAAAAATTATTCCAACCAATCACAGGATGATTGATTGGCGCCTGTCTCCTACTAGAGGCTCTCTAACACAATGGTCGTAAAATCGTCGAAACCCGGGGATCTATTCTTGAATCGCTTTCATGAAACTCGCATGCGAAACTCCAATGCTTTTCAAACAGGAAGTCGCATACGAAAAATCATTAGGGCAGGCTCGAGAATAAGGCCCCCCTGGTGGATATCGGAAAAGCGGAGGCGGGGCTTCCAGAAACGTCGTTACGTTCCTGGGCGTCTTTAGTCACGGAGCGGATAGATGGCGGTGGAGTCGGCTGGCGATACGCGATTCGTCGTAGGTCGTGCGGGAAGGGCTGGCCTGCCTCAGTTTAACGTAGCGCGTCCCTTGGCGAAGGGACTACGCTCACGTCGCCTCGATCGTGTCGTACTTTTAGCCAGTCTGTCGTGCTCATTCGGAGGAATAGGATCGGTGAGTGCCGAACTACAAACGAACGCTCTCTCACTCTCGTTCTCGCGCTTTTTCTCTCTATCCGCCGCCCGTCGGCGTCGCGGCCCGCGCGCCACAGGACATTCCGTGCGTCGTGTCGCGGACGTTCGGGGCCCGCGCCATTGTATCGTGCGTGTTACGCGTTTACGTGCGGTGCGTGCGTGCACGCGGGTGAGAGAGAGAACGCGCCGCGCTCGGCGATCGACGCGGCCGTCGGAGGTAAAATCCGGGGAATCTCGTCCCGTGAATATATCTCTCTCTCGCGCGCGCGGGCTCTCCCTCGGTTTTTCCCCCTCGTCCCGGTACGCGCATCCCGCGACGGAACGCCGTGAGGGTTACACGCTCGGGCGAGAGTTGGCGCGCTCGGTACTTTTCGGCGCGCGACCGAACGCGCCCGATCGTCGCGCCGTGCGGCGACAACAGTAGCCTCGCTGGCCGAACTCTCACGGCCGTGTGGCAGAGGGGCGACGGCTAAAAATTGTCATTTTCGTCCGCGACGCGACAAAACGGAGCGGGAGCAGCGTCGGCGCGAGCGTCCATCGTCCTCCGCGCGCGCCCGCGCGCGATTCGACTCCGACGTGAAGTAAGCCGCGTGTTACGCAGCCGTCGCGTTCCAACGGCACGCAGTTTCCCGTAGCGCGGGAGTGGGCGACACACACGCATACGCGCGCGTGCGCGCGCGCACACACACACACGTAAACGCGAGGGAGGGAGAGACGACGCGTTGCGCTGCGCCGCGCCGGTCGAGCCTTAAATATCGATTTTGGACGAGCCGCGATAGTCCGCCACCTATGCCGAGTACGCGAGCGACGTGCACGCGCGACGACGCGACGACGACTCTCCCGTGACAGTCGGCGACGGCCGCGCGACGGTCGCGCGACAATCCTCGCAAGGTCTCGTATCGTTTCGCAGGTGCTTACGAGGTCACCGCATCCAGTGATCTCGCGCCCGCGAGTGAGTGATCGGCCGCTCTCTCTAAACGTGACTCGTCGAGAATCCCGACCACGTGTGTGTTTGCCGTTTACGATCCCCCATTCGGCGAGGCCGGGCTCCGCGGCTGGATTCACCCGATCGGACGAGCCCCCCCACCCCCCCCTCGGCTATGCTTGATGCCGCTCGTGGGGAGAGGTGCGACGAGGGCCATCATCCACCGGCGGAGATTTAGGACTGTCGATCGAGCGGAGGGATAGGACGCGCGGGTCACCATGGCGCGCCATTGCCGACGATCGACGAGTTGACGGGTCGCGCGAGGTGTGCACGCGTCTTCTCGGAGGCAGCCAGGAAGGGCGACAACCGTCCGTTAACGGTCGTCAGTGACGTACGAGCGGCAGCGGCGGGCTCTCTCGAAAGCGCGCCACGAAGGTGAAGGAGAATCGTCCCCGCGTCACCACCTCCTTTTTGCGAATCGTCGGGGAATCTCTGTGGCCGAGCGTCGAGAGGAGGCGCGACGACGGATCGCGACGATGGTCGCGAATTCGTTTTATCACCGCATTTACCGTTACGTAAACACACCTCGTCGAGCCTCGTCGACGGCGTCGGGTCGTCTCTAACCACCGACCGAGGCAGCGGAGGGGAGGGGAGGACCTCAGCCGAGGCGAGGCGAGGGAGAGGCGGGGAGGAGGAGGAGAGGAAGAGAAGGAGGACGAGGACGAAGACGAGGAGGAAGAGGAGTGCGAGCGAAGTCGCTCGCGCGAGGGAAAAGCCGCCGCGAGCAGCGACCGGGCTGCTCCATCCGGAAGAATGGTTTCGAGATATGGCGTCTCGAAGGAGGGCGCAGTGGGTGTCGCCGTCGGTGCCTTAGGACCCATGCATTGTCTGCTGCCGCACTGTGGCGGTCCCCATCATCACCACCACCTCACGGCGTCGCATCCCCAGAATCCGCAGCCGGGTCACAACCACCATGTGCATCCCGGCCATCAACCGCCGCCGCCGCCGTCGCCGAGTCCCCACCTCAATCAACTGACGCATCCCCAGCTCACCGTCAACATCAGCCACCTCGGCCATCATCATCATCAGCACCACCAGCAGCAACCGCAACAGCAGCAGCAGCCGCCGCAGCAACAACAGCAAACGCAAATGCCGCCCCAATACCGAGTCACCGCGAATAGTAAGTAGAAGAGAGAAAGAGAGAGAGAGAGAGAAAGACAGAGAGCGTGCGCGCGCGTGCAGCGCGCCCGAGGGGAGATGCATCACGGACGGAAACTTAACGGTCAGAGATTGATTCTAAATTCGACGTCTTTTAGACGTCTTGGTCGTTCCGCGAGGTAGGAGCGAGATCATCGAAACTATCGTGAACGATGCATCGTGGATGATAATCGCGAGATTGATTATGGTTTGCGGCCCTTGCGATCTCGGCGAACGGGAGATCTCGAAACGATCTCGTTTTTTTATGTTGATCGATGATAATTGTTAATAATTTAATTATCTAGCGAACAGTCAAGTACACGCTACGTGGTTCGATCACGAGACTGTGCGCTGGATGTGCGCCAAACAGCTGACCGAAAGTCAGTAAGACGATTGATCGATCTCAAAGTCTATCTACATATATCGACACCGGATGTATATCTCTTTAGTGGTCTATGAGAACGCTGTCTTTTCGAATCGAGCGCCGTTCTTGTGTTCCATTTGGACGTCTATCGTCCGTAGAATGCAGTGTTATGATTTATTTATTCAAGTATCTTGGAATTAATTTTTTCTCAGGGGTGTTTGTTACACAATGGAATATTTTGTCACTCAGAATTTCTTATATAAATCTTATAGAATCAAACTTGGAGTCTTTCGATCGATAAACTTGACCGCTCTGTCACCAAACTATCCAGTTACTCCAACCGATCGTTAATGGAGACATTTTATGCTAAGGCTAATTTTGCTGATTATAACTCTAATATGAACAATGTATTCCACATTCTCATACTATATCGATCCATAATTTAACGCAAATCAAGCAGCCGTGTTGTAGATGTATTGCACGAAGAAAATTGGTTCAAGTAGTTTAATAATTAAATTAATCTAGAAAATTACTCTGCTTTATTTTTCTAATCGTACGTATTTTCTGTCTAAGATGAAACTAAAGTTGCGGTCTTGAATCTTCGAAGAGACAATATGTCAAATTAATTTACGAGGATTCTTCGTGTCGTAAGAATTGGCTCTGATTACGGCAAGTGCGTTTTAAATATGGGAGCATGTGTACACGCGGATCGCTGATAAATGCGGACAACGCCGTGGACGATAACACGGTGCAAAATGAAACATTCGGATTCACGGTTCGAAGCATCTCTATCTTACACGACGTGTAGTTTGATCTTATTTTAATTCTAGCTACATTAGACTTGATTCATGCTTCTGCTTGCTTTTTCCCCTGCAATGCATCGATAGCTTCCCCGATTCCTATCGGTGATACACACTGAAGCGCTCACATCGGACTACACGTTGGAAATCGAGGGCTGCGAATTGGAGAGTAAAATTCGGCCAATCAGATAATTTTAATCTCGGCACGCCTCGTCCCGATTGGTTGAACACTAATTTCCAACTCGCAGTCCTCAATCTCCGACACGGACCTAAACTCGTGTCGCACTACGCATTGGAGATTGAGGATTGAGTATTGGAGATTAGAATTCGACCAATCAGAATAAAGAGAATAAAAATTAAGATTATCTGATTGGTCGAATTCTAATCTTCAATTCGCAATCCTCAATCTCCAACGCGTAGTGTAACACGGGCTTTAGACTACGCATTTGGAGATTGAGGATTGAGTATTGGAGATTAGAATTCGACCAATCGGAATAAAGATTACGATTATCTGATTGGTCGAATTCTAATCTTCAATTCGCAATCCTGAATCTCCAACGCGCAATGTGACACGGGCTTAACGCACGCGCGATTTTCTTTTGCATGCTCAGATACACGCGCGACGATATAAAATGCCGTGCGAACGCGGCCATTGGCTTGCTCCATCGTGGACATGAAGACCCGCGACCGATGGTAGCACAGTCCATCTTTTGCTTCTCTGCTTATTATCTGTACCTATTTATTTACCATTTCCGACGCCCGCTCGGTCTCCCGTAGGTTTCCGTCCTTGACTCCGTCGCGTGGTACGACCTGCGCTAACGTAATTTCGAGAGAGACGACCCGGTCCCGCTCTCGTCATCGCGATCGTTGAACCTTTCCTTTTTTTTTTATCGCGCCCGACCAACACGGACGCCCGAATATCGGCGCGCGTGTTACGCGCAATCACGGTGCGGAATGATTCGAGGCGCGTTATTTTCGAGCGCACCGGGGGTAGTTAATCTGACCCGGTGACCTATCTGTCAAGAGTCGAATCATTTGTGTCTATTTGCGGACGCACGGGTTCGAGCCGCGTCGTGTCGCGTCTCTCCTCTTTCTCTCCTCTTTCTTTCCTCTCTCGTCTCGCCACACCTCTCACCTCTCTCTCTTCTTTCCTCCGAGAGGATGAGCACAATGCCGCTGTCACGTTAAAACGATGACGTATGCGACGCTTTAATATCGATCCTAATCCCCTTAATTTTGTGGGAGCGTTGCTTCAGCTTGGGATCAGCTTCAGGAGATGCGACATTTTTTCTCCACTATTGTTATTTAGTCGCTATCTATGCTTTCTGCCGAACGATCGTCTCTAGAGGAGAGACATTTTGGGCGTGAGGCGCCGACGCGATGGCGACGTACGAATCGAGATTTATTCAAATTTTTTTTTAATCGAACAGCGCGGTGTCGGGCGTTTTTCCTGGTATGCGGATATCGATATATCGGGGCAGCGCTTCTGTTATTTAGGTTAGTTCTTAGCGCCCCTGGACGGCGCTTTAGACAATTCTCGATATAGGTCAATCGATAAAACGCTTTCCACCTTGTGCTGTCGTGAAGGTACGTTCGATCCTTTCCCTTCGCGCGACACGTCCCGTTCCATCTCGACCTTCTCTCCTCTCGTTGAGAGACAGCGTTAAGCCTTGTGTCCACGATGCTAGAACTTGGTCCAAGTTTCTCGGTCCGAAAAACGTGTAGCCAATAATAATTGCCGCTTTTCCGTAAAAGCTGCCAATTGATTAGGTTTCTCGGTCCGAGAACTTGAACCGAGTTCTAGCATCGTGGACACAAGGCTTTAGGTAGATGCCCCCGCGATATGCCGAAACGTAATTTGGGCCTTGCGAAACGTTAGGGCCATAGCACACAGAAAAACGTAAGCAGTAAGACTTGAGCAGTAAGCAAATCGGCCAATCATAGTCGAGAATTGTCGAAAATGTAAGGTTAGCATTTTGAAATTCTCGGCTCTGATTAGCCGATTCGCTTATTGCTTACGTTTTTCTGTGCGCTATGGCCCTTATCTTCAAAGTCGCGCGTTATCAACGGCGCGTTCGGCCGCGAATTGACGCGTTCCGCGAGAATTCATAATGAACGCGTTTCCGAGAAGAATTTTATTTTACGCCAATAAAATTACCTTTCTAAAGGCGATATTCATATTCGGTTCTTATATTTAAGACCGTCTTAAGCATGATTTCAGGATGCTATACGGCCATTTCATTGGCTGAGCGGAATCTCAAGACTACCAAAGATTCGACTTAAGATGATCGTAAATATAAGAATCGACTATGAATACCGGCCTGAAATTCTGTTTATAAACGCAAATCAAGGTAGGATTTCTCGAAAGAAATTTTTTTATTGAAAATACGGGACTTGAAGGAAATACCGTTCGGGAAAAATTAACGATCGCGATACTGGAAGAAGTATGATTAATGGCGCGAAGACAGCGAATAATATGACGCGTCTATCCTTGACGGGAATCGACCTACGAGCTTCTTCCGCCTCGCGACTCCGCGCGATCGCTCGTTATCGCGCGACGTCGCCCGTCGGTCGCCCATTCATTAAGCTCGACGGGGTTGAATCTCGCGAGAGAGCGAGAAAAGAATAGGCATACAAAAAAACGTGCGCAGTAAACTGAAACGTAAGCGAATCGACCAATCATAAGTTTTGAGTTTTAAGATGGCGTTCTTAAGTCTCGATTGTGATTGGTCTGTTCGCTTAAGTTTAAGCTTTACTGCGTACGTTTTTTTGTGTGCCATGGCCCCAACGGGGCGAAAGGAGATCGGTTCCATGCGAACGTAACGACGGGCGGCGTTTCCACGGGCGATCTCTCTCGTTTCGCCGATAATATCGATGCCGCGCGCGCCACGTGGCTCCCCGAGCGGCCGAGGTTAACCCTAACCTAACCTAACCTAACCCTCCGCCGCTTCCACTCGTCTCGCGCAAACGAACGTACGCGTCCCGCATTCGTGCAGTGCCGTAGCGCTTCCGATCGGCGCGTTTAAGGCTCGTTAACGTCGCCCGGAGTCGAAGTCTATCTGGAATCGTGCGCAGCACTTGCGGCGTGCTGCACCGAGCGCGCGGCGTGACGCGGCGCATCGCCGAGGCGGCCGAGGGGGATCGGCGATTCGGTGGGTGGGGTGTGAGAGGCAAGAGCTGCATACGTCATTCATCGCCGGAAATGACGTACGAGGCCAGGCGCGGCACGCCGCATTCCCGATCGCGCGTTCTGCAGGCCCCCCCGTTCTCCTTTCCTCTCGATCGCGTAAGCTCGGCGCTCGGCGCATTTCTGACGCAAGATCTGACGAGAGATCTCTCATTTCGCGATTCTGTCGGCGAGAGGAAGCAAAAGGTACGCGGACTAAAAGATTTTATGTTTATTTCAGAATTACCGTTACTTTTGTGACAACTTCGAAGCTTCGGAAGAACTCGAAGCTTCGAAGTTAACTCCGAACCTTCGAAGTTTAACGTGCCTTCGAATTCTTTTTCGAAGCTTCGATCTTCGAAGTTGTCGAAAGTAAAGGCCATGGAGCACAAAAAAACGTATACAGTAAGACTTAAACTTAAGCGAATTCAACCGATCACAATCGAGAAACGCCATCTTAAAACTCAAAACTTAGGGCCATGACACACAAAAAACGTACGCAGTAAGACTTGAACAGTAAGCGAATCAGCCAATCATAGTCGAGAATTGTCGAAAATGTAAGGTTAGCATTTTGAAATTCTCGGCTCTGATTAGCCCCTGTCTCTTATACACATCTAGATGTGTATAAGAGACAGTGATTGGTCAATGTCTTAAGGCTTAAAGCTTACGACACCTATTGTGGACTAGGAATTAGAGCCATGACACACAAAAAACGTACGCAGTAAGACTTGAACTTAAGCGAATCGACCAATCACAATCGAGACTTAAGAACACCATCTTGAAACTCAAAACTTATGATTGGTCGATTCGCTTAAGTTTAAGTCTTATTGCGTACGTTTTTTTTGTGTGCCATGGCTCCAACCAACAGCCCTAGTTTATTTCATCCGAGCGACACGTGTCTACCTTGCGGCCCTTCTCTCGAAAGCATTTCCTTTGACGTAAAATTATTTTAGGAACTAATTGAAGTGGGCAAGAAAACGTATTTTTCTGGAGTCGTTTTTTCGCAAAATTAACGCCGCTCGCATATTCGATCGAGGCCTAGTCGGGCGAGAGTGTCGAGAAACGCGTAATACGGAAACGCATGTTGGATACGCGTTCTGCAGTGTGGCGCGCGTTTCCGGTGGGGTCGCTCCTGGACGTGTCGCGAATCGATGCCGGCGCGGGGCCACAGATGGCAGCGCTGCGCCCCGGTCCCTGCCCACATGTGCAAAGATGGCCGCCCGCGAGGTCGGACCGTCGGTGCATTTGCCCACGTTCGAGCCTCGTTGTCGCATTCCCAGCGTTGCCCTCTCGTAACGACACGCCGTCATCCGGAGAATCATCGCGCGGACGCGCGCTGCTCACGAGGAAAGGAACGGATCTGCGCGAACGATCCCGCCACGGTGAGCAACGTCGTAAACTATGGGAAAACTATTCCATATTTTTCCTCGACTCGGAACCGTCTCCGCTCTTCCCTTGCCCTCCGTGCGTTCGTTTCGTTAAGGCTCTGGGAAAGAAAATAGGGAAACGCGCGGCCGCGTCGATCTGGAATCTTCTCGCACTCGAGCCACGCGGATCGCGAGGGGAGCTCGAGACGTTCGGAGAGGCTCGAGAACGATCTCTCTCTCCCCCTACGGGATTCCCCGCGGGATTATCTCGGCGCCTGGTGATCCGACGGAGAAACGTTGACGTCAACGTTTCGTGCGACGGCATGGCACGTCGTACGTATTCTTCTTGCGCGAGTAATTACTAATTGGTGCGACGTGGAAACGGGGCGGGACGTAGGCGAGGGCGTCAGGCCGCCGACGTTATCGAGATAGGACGCGACGTGTTTCGGGTGCTCGTCCGTACCCTTTATCTATGCTGCGTAAGCTCGCGATTAGTTGACGCCGTGTTCCTCGTTGGTTCGTGTAAGAACTTGGATGCTTCTCTTGTCGAGAGATTTGTGTCTTGCTGTGGCAATACTGCCTTTTTTTAATTTCTTTTAGAAGCAAGTGGTCTGTTCTTTTTGCTGCATTTCTGAACTAGTGCAATAAGTTAGGACCATGGCGCATAAAAAAACGTACGCAGTAAGACTTAAACTTAAGCGAGTCGACCAAATCACAATAGAGACTTAAGAACGCCATCTTAAAACTCAAAACTTAGAGCCATTGCGCACAGAAAAACGTAAGCAGTAAGACTTGAACAGTAAGCGAATCAGCCAATCATAGTCGAGAATTGTCGAAAATGTAAGGTTACCATTTTGAAATTCTCGGTTCTGATTGGCCAATTTGCTTACGTTTTTTTGTGTGCCATGGTCGTTAGAATAAAAGAAAGTATATTTGTCTCATTCTAACTTATTGCACTAGTTCAGAAGTGCAACGAAAAAGAACAGACCAAAGGTTTTGCGATTATTATAAATTATTTCAGTTTTGTTATATGGCACACGTTGCTTTTTTATATGTAGTTTCTATGTTTACCTTATGAAACTAATAATGATTATTACGTAAATTTTATATACTCTAGAATTTATTCATTCAGAGAATGAATTTTGAAATACGTAAAATCCTCGTAATAATAATTATTAGTCTCATAAGGAGAACATAAAAATACATTCAGAGAATGAATAAATGAATTTTTGTTTTGTTATTATATAATATATGTACATTGGCATATGCGAGTTTATTTTCGATTCTCAACGCAATAATCTAAAATACGTCACGTCTAGACACAACAAGATTAATCGATTTAAACATAATATGATTCATTTCGATTTCCGGCATACGCATCTCGCGTAAACGGTCAGAGCGACTTTTGCAATAGCATTTGCTCAATAAAAGATGCTCAATAAACGGGGGAAATAAATATGAGTAATAGGAGAAATGATCTACGTATTTCGTGCTGTGTTCTTTATTTTATGCAACTGTTTCAAACAACAACATTGGTTTACATATTTGCTGCATATTTTATATATTGAAGGTTGAGAGCAGTGCAACCTGTTACAACACTGTTGAGATACATGTCGAAATAAAAATAAAGAAATTATATAAGGCATGAAAATATCCCGCACACAGAATGTGTTTTCATATCGCGAGTGTAATATTGGCCTTGCGAGTTGCCGTTTTATGCCTGCATATTTATTGTACTATAAAACGTGAACAAATGCTTCGTCGTGACTCGTACATTTTCAGATAGCGGCGAGAACTCGTGTGAATGAGACGATTACGTAATTGTTGTACAAATGACATGTTAAGTAAGTTTTAAATTTTGTTTCAGGATCGGAGTTTCATGGAAACTACAGCGCCCAAGGGGGCCAGGTGGGCGGAAGCGCCGCGAGTAATGTAGGAGTACCCACGGGTAGAGGGCCTCCGCCGCTCGGCGGTATACAGTCGATAGGACAATCTGCAGCGGGTATACCGCCAGGGGGTCCTGCCGGAGGGCAAGCACCCTCGCAAGCCCCGACACCGGGAGTGCAGTCGCAACCACCGCAAGGTCCAGCGCCTACTACGACACCCCCTGTGCACACACCATCGCCTCAGGAAATGGGAAAGCAAGCCCACTTACAGACGCAGCCGCCGTCTTTACAGCAGGTTTACGTGCCGACGCAAAACAGGCCGGCGTCTCAGGTATGTACTTAGCATAATGACGGAAGAGAATCTTTTTTTCCCCCCACGAAGTCGATTTTACGAAACTTTACATTTCTCGTTGATCTTCCGTACACAGGGCTATTATCAAACGGGTCCAAGGCCGCAACAACCGCGAGGTATCAGTCACAGAGGTGGCCAAGGCGCCAGTGGAACACCAGTAGTCGGGATGGCTGGGGTAGGTGGAGGCGGAGGACAACCGCCTGCCATATACCCTCATCCGGCTGGTTTGCCGGTACAGGCAAGTGCAATGTATATAGGTCAAAGTCAAGTCCATGGTCTTCACACGGGGCCTCATCAACAATCGGTGTATCCCATAAACAATCAAATACCGATTCATCAGGTACTTACACATATTACATTGATATTTATATTTTTTTGTTTAATTATGCATTGCTAGTTTTTTCACCTATGCGAATATATTCTTTCAAGGTATATACAATCGAATAAAAACGTAACAAATATTCTCTTTTTGTTTTCAGTTTTCTGGTCCACCTCAAAGGCACCAGCCGCATCAAAATCAGTCGTTTTATCAAACATTTCAACCTCCTCCAATCATAACACCGCCAAATGTGTTCGGATATGCTCACGCGCCCGCTCCTCAGCATGGCTGTGAGTTTTCCTACGATTCACGTAGATCACACAAGATTTAAATTAAGTTAAATCATTTTAAAAGGGCATATTTTCCGACAGATTATTACGCGTCAAACACAATGAGTTTGACTAGGGCGAGTACAAGTGCGGTCAGCGGTGGAGCGCAACATGTCGCAGGCCCGTTGGCCGGTACTCAAGGTGCTCCAGTGGTACCGCAAGGTACACTTCAGCAACCTACTCAACAAGCCCAACCTCTGCCTCCGATGGGTATACCTCTGTCGCAGACTGGTACGTTACTTTCAAATCTGTTACATTAATATCAGGGTATTACTATCGTCAGGGTATTACTATCTGGAAAAATCTGGAAAACCTAGAATTTTCAGGGAATTTCTTTTTTATCTTTGAAAATCAAGAATTTTAATGGAATTTTATTGATACTCGGGCAAAATTTTGGAATTTTATTTTTAAATTTTAATTCTGTTTTTTTCTGAACAAATTGTTTTTTGATCATTTTTTCTTGATAAAATATCGACAATTGATTAGCGATAAATATGGCATACACAATCACATCCGCAATATTCTTGTGTGACTCATGAATTAAAAAAAAAATCAAAGTGACAGTAGAAGACGACACAGCAGAAGAGAGTTCACTGATAACTATACTGTAGTGAACCTTCCACATATTATCCTATAGGCTCCAATTATAGAAAAAGATAAATATAGTTTGGTGAAAGACTATAAGAAGAAGAAACAACGTTAGAAAGGGCGTATAAATTTATTTCAAAGTTGCATGAAAAAATTCTCTAATCTCGGAATTTTGAAAATATCTGGAAAATCTGGGAATTCTCAGGGAATTTCTTTATATGATTTTAGTAAACACCCTGTATGTTATTATTTATATTTTATTTCTCTCACCCAAAAAGACAAAGCTAAGGAAAATATAAAGTTAATATATTATATATAAAGACCCGGGGGGAAAACAAGGAATGTCAGTTTTATACTTTTGGAGTAAAATAAATTTTCAAGTTTGTTATTTCCCCTATACCCGAATGTCCTACCTTCATTTTTTCATTCATTTTTTCACTGATTAATACAGTTTTTAATCCAAGATGTACATTAGGTTGTAGTATCTCTTAAACACTACAAAATGACGACCATATCTTATTTTTAATAAAACTGACATTCCTTGTTTTTCTCCTCGGGTCTTCGTATATATTATATTATATATTACATTTATTTTTTTAAACTAATGGATTTAATTTTCTTCTGCGGAACAAGATTTTTGTAATCTAAATTAGAAAATCTTAATCTTTTAAAGACGTATACTCGGGACACAATGGTGGTGCAACGAATACTAACAGTACCACCAGATCTCGGAAACCTAGAGGACAAAACGCCATTTTGGACATAGTAAATCCATTAACGGGCAAAAATATAAGTGACGAAATTTATAAGGATAACGAAACTACGCAGAGTGGTGAATCCAGTAATCGCGAGACGCCACAACCACAGGTGAGCTACATTGAAATATACTAACAATTGGCTAAGAGAGTTTAGCACGTTGAGAATTTAGCATTGGAGCCTATGCTCACTAAATAACTAACCATATAATATAATGCAAAAATACCTATTTGTGCATACTTGAAACCAACTCTCATAGCCAATTGTTCATATTTGTATCTGTATACCCACATGAGCCATGTCCTCTAGCAAATTGTCAAGTACTGAAATCGTACTCGAATGAGAAATATTGGAAAAAATTGATCAATTCCTGAGACATTTAATGAATGTATACAAAAAAATTTCTTTGCAATGGCATTTAACTTCGATATCGTAGTTCGATATCGATTTTTTTCTCTAATTATACGAGTGAGGATTTAATGGCTGCAGGGTTGACAGATTTGTAAAGTCTTGATTTATTTTGTTTGTCCAAGTGCTTTTGTTTTGATTTCTCTCGCCCTATGATTTGAGTTTGGAGCCAGTTTTTAGTTGTCAAGCGTAATGTCTGAATGAATTGCACGTGCCACCGTCTATCACGCAGATTTGGTGATTGTTACAGAATAACGGTGCGGAGGTGATAGCCGATTTCGCGGCTCGCGTCGCAAAGGCCGCGACCGAGGGCTCCGACACGGTATCGACGAGCGCGTCCGAAACGGCGCCTAACACAATACAAACAACGGCGCAAACGTCGTTATCGAACATTCAAACCAATTCCGCTAATGACGCAAATAGTCAGTGTAGCAGTAGTCCGCCTATGTCCATAAAAAATATAGCTGGCGCTGGCGCTGGCAAAACGGTACCTACGATAAGTAGTCAATCGTTAGGTACTTGTAGTAATGCGACGCAAATCGATCCAAACGCGACAAAAACGGAGTCGAAAGCGTTGCAACTCCCCGTGAAGGAGTTCCAGCCGAGGAGTGAAATAAAGAGCGTGACGATCGAGGAACCGTCACCCGTCGTACCCTCGGTGGTGGCCGTCACGAATAAAGATACCGTTTCCGTACAGCTTACCGCGCCGACTGCTATCACCGAAACAACGGTTGCGACAGCGACGGCGACGACCGAGTCCGAGTCCGAGGCCGCTGAGGCTCCTGACGCTGTAGCTGCAGCCGTAGTTGGAATTGGAAGCGGACCTGGAACCGGAACTGGACCCGAGGCCACCAAGAGCCTTAACATCTCGCCCATAGTAGTACAGCCGGCACCTCCTAACCAGATTGCCCAGCGCTGGAATACCATGATGCAGGAGATTATCCCGAAAATTATCCCGTCCGCCACTGCCTCGAGCACCAATCCCGTTCCTACTAGGGAACCGTTCCCTAATCTATCCAAGAATTCGTCGAACTCGCCGCCGAGGAGGAAACCCAACGCTACCGAGCTGCCTTCGAATACCAAAGAACAAAAGGAGAGGAAGACCCGGGAGAAGAGCCTTGGCTCTCGGGGAGCCACTCCCACGCCCGTTCACAATCAGGCGGCAGATCACCATCATCAGAAGACGAACGGTGACGCGGCCGGCGACAAAACGGAAACTGAGGTGGTCCATCCCAGAAACGAGATACAGCAGAAACCGTCAGATGGTGAGTGTTGCGATTTATTCCCTGAGGAATTTTTATCGTCGATGCTGTACCGAACGAGACTTGGCTTCGTTTGAAATTATCTCGCAGACTAATTCTCGTCTCGTCTCGTTCGATGCCGAGTGTCAAGCCGCTTTATTTAAAGATCTTTGCTCGTGCAATCTGCATATACAAATACGAAACCTAATCATACGTAAGCCATTATATTAAACGATAAAATATCTCGATAGCCTGAAAATTTGCGGAGGAGAGAGGATGGATGAAGTAAGGCGCGATATCTCTCGCAATCACATGCACGATCACCGGGATTTTAGCTCGGGTTACGCTTATGCGAACGCAGCCTTGAACGAGTTTACTCGAAGATACGTCAATCGTCCTCTCTCTTTCCTTCTCTCTCTTTTACTCGCGATTGGAAATTTGCTCGCGGGGCGCGATATCTGTCCGGGATATCTAGCGCTATCGATCACAAGTAAGCATATGGTTATTATTAATAAGAAACGCGATGCAATTCTAAGAGAATGTTCCCGGGAACTAAACGCCACTCGTTTCGCTCGTTTGAACTTTGCGCCGCGCGCTCGCGATAGCACGACGAGATAATAGACGCAGTTTCGACTGCGCTTTCTAGATAAGCGAAATTTTCGATTCGTTCGAAACCTGCGTTTTGACGTCTCACATTATGCCGATACTCTAAAAGGAGACATCGATTTGCAACATAATATTGTAATAATACAATACTTTAACACGTTGAATGTTGCGTGGGCCATCAGTGGTCCGCATTGAACTTTCCGTTCAGGCCGTTTGCGCATATTGTACGTTATTTCTTCTTCTTGATATTAGTGATTTTTGTAGTCATAAATATTATAAGACATGGTGGCCACTGGTCAGGGAAAACCTGGAAATCAGGGAAATGTCAGGGAATTAAAAAAATGGTCAGGGAAATCAGGGAAAAGTCAGGGAATTTTTTAATTAGTCAAGGAAACGAGAAGAAACAAAACTTCCTCCATAATTTAAAGAATCAAAGTTCAAAGAATAATTTTTTTTCTCACATTGTGAGAATTTTTAATGGTAGAAAATTTGAATAAAACTATTGACCAAATGTGTGAGTAATGTTCGCTGTAAACGTTTATGCAACAAAATTTTTAAAAAATCAATCCTGTAATCTCTGTGGCTTTAGTTGTATAAATACAATTTTTCATCACCATTAAGCAGATTGTAAACATGTTTTTGAATACCGATTAATTCGGAGCTTCATTAATTAGTCATTCGTATTAGCACCTGACTATTAATTTAAATTTTAGTCAGGGAAAAATTATAATTTTGCCAGAGGAAATCAGGAAAAAGTCAGGGAATTTTTTTCGCTCTTTTTAGTGGCCATCATGTAAGATGTATGCAGATATAAATCTATATACATCTATGTACATCGATATACTTATAAACATATACAAGATGATTCTAAATAAGTGCGAAAAATTTTAGGAGATGATTCTTTGTCGAAAATTAAGGGGGATCTTTCATATAAACATATACTGCTATATTCCTCCCTGAGGAGTTACACTCCTCCAAAGGGGGAGGTGAAAATTAGAAAATTTATTATAATTTTGTGTTTCTGTTTCATTTTTTCCAACATGTACTATAATTTTGTTTGCTTGCTTTTTTATTCTAAAATTTAACTCTCGTAACTCGAAACCCATGCCATTTAGCACCGTGCTGAGCATGATAAAGTATTTTTTTTTTTTCTTGAAAACTATTGATTTCACGAAAAAAATAAAAGAAATAATAAAGTTTCTAAAGGAATCAAGCTTTCTAACGCATATTTTTAGATGATCACATTCCGGTCCGTTAAAAAGTTCTAATAAAAAATTGAATAGGGATTGCTAGTTTCCCCTTATAACGGAGGATTAAAAAATTATTATTAAGTATCCTTTCTACTAGTAGAAAATGTTCACCTAATTTCATTTTTTTTAACTTGTCCAAAATTTGAGAAAAAAATAATCTAATTTTTACCTCCCCCTTTATATCTCTCCCTAGAGATACAGGAGTATATATGTTTATATAAAAGACCTCCCTTTAATTTTCGACAAAAAATAATCTAAAATGTTTCGCACTTATTTAGAATCACCCTATATAATAAATAGAGTAACGTGGGTCCATCGGTGGTGAATGGAAAGTCACGTGAAATTAGTGCGTCACTCAACGTGCTAAATACGTTAAATCTGCATCATTCCGTCCGGTCGGTTATCAGGGTTAGGTTAGTTACCCCTGCAGCAACTTCCGGTTGCAGGATCGCCAATAAAATTTGAACTGCAACGTTCCGAGGCACGTTGCCACAGTATAACTACATACAGTAGCGATAGTAGCTGTCAGTTCCTTTGATGTAGCCGTATTCGATCACGTGACGGTCAGCCATGTTGTCGGTTGTACGGGCGCTTAAATTTGAACGATATTAAGAAACGCCGATTGGCGGCCAATATATCGCCATGACAGTCCGCCATATTCTTAGATGTACGGGCGACGCATGCGCAAAAATAAATCAACTCTCCAATTTTGGAGCACTGTCGCTACTGTATGTAGTTATACTGTGACGTTGCTCCGAAAGGTACCGCAAAATGTTCCCGCGCGCGCACGTGCCGTTGCGAAGCTCTGCGTCGGCGTCGGCGAATCTCGGCACTTGCACTGAAGAGGGCACCCTCCGAACCCTAACCTAACGTGACCTAACCTTACTTCATCTAACCTAAAAGCCACGAGGAGAATCGAATTTGTCGCGTGCCGCTGCGAACCGGGGTTCTAACGGGGTGCTGTTATCGTTCCGAAATATATATACATTGTTCCGTGCGTTTTTATCACGCGTCTCCTTCACTTTGAACGAATCGAACGTCGAGCTGAGCCACGAAGACCACAAAAATTACGAAACGTTCGATTTTCGAACCCGCCCGACCGTTGCTCGACAAAAGCGCAACGTGGTCCGTGTCGCGTCAGCCGAGAATTTTAAATGTTCCATGTTTAAATGTTTATTTAAATCGAATCGGACTCGATCGTCAATTTTATACTTGATCCTCGAAAAATCAAAAGTGTTCCGCGATAGTTCGCGTTGTACGAAGCGTCGGTGATTTACAGTGCCACGTGATTTCGCTGTGATTATGTTTGTCTAGTGCCATTTTGTTTATTTATATTGTAAAGTCCTTCCTATTCGAATTTCGGACATCGGTAAACCATATTCCGGACTATAACGGGAGTCGCAAAAATGAAGAGGGGTAAGATATACAGTATTTTTATATTTTCCTTATTTTCGCGTGTACAACAAAGATTCTGGAGGATTCATCCTTCGAAGAAACTTTTAAGTCAGTGGCACATACAAAAACGTAAGCAGTAAGACGTAAGCAGTAAGAAAATCAATATTTTCTATTTGTTACTGCTTAAGTTATCGCCTTACTGCTTGATTGTGATTGTTCGATTTATTTACTGCTTGCGCCTTACTGCTTACGTTTTTCTGTGTGCCATGGCTCTTAAGAGGCGAATAGCGATCGCAAGGAAACGTGGCGTTTTCGAACGGTCCACCGGTCCATTGTTAATTTATTTATTTTTCGCGGGAAGGATACTACCCGGGTCAACTTCACCAGAGTCTCTGCGAAATAATCGATACAGTCGGCATGTCGCCTATTTTTCTCTCTCCTCTCCGTCCCAAGCTCCGCTTTGAAAAATCATCGTCGGCATTTCGCGTCTGAACAATCGGAATTCCTTCGATGACCGTTACGGACGACGAAGGTCCCTCGAGATTCCCTCGTCTATTTTCTGCGCTATGATACGATCGCGCGGTAGGTAGGTAGGTAGGTAGGTAGGTAACTTGGCGAACGAGAGAGGCGGACAAGGCAAGGCGAAGCAAAGGAAGGCAAGGAAGGCGAGGCAAGGCGAATCGGAGCCAAGCCGAGCCGAGCCGAGAGCCGAGTGAGAGACCAAGGCGGACGGTGACGCGATTGCGCGAAAATGGCCGACGAGCCGCGATGACGAACGAAGCCGGGATTAACCGGTGCGGTGGACCGACCGGCGCTGGAAGGAACGGGCGAAGGAAGGTGGAGGAGGGAGAGGAAGTCCTCCATCGTCGCCGAGGGGACCGGACGGCCTTCAGTAGCCAGCACGTGCTGGGCTAGCCGGTTGCATTTTACACCGCTCTCTTCTCCCAATTCTGTCCCTACCTTTTTTTATTTTTTTACACCTTATTCTTTTATCCTTATTTTTTTTTTAAGTCCGTCTTATCCCACCCCGAAAACGACACGTCGAGGATCGATTCGCGACTCCACTTTTAATCCCGGTTTTTACTTGCCCCTTTCCTTTATCTCCCATAACCCGCGTGCACCTTATGCATCACTCCACCGCTCAGGCAACGAATACGCTTATTATACCGTTTCTCCGCATCGCGTTTTACAGTTTATACCCCGCGACGTAACGACCCTCGCGACAATTGTACATATACGTATATTTTTTTTTTTATCGAATTGCGACGAGCGCCCTATACACGCATCGTTTTATCCGAATCCTTTTTCCCCTCTGCGCATCCATCTGTCTCGATCCCTGTCTGGAACCCACGAGAGAGTCCGGCTTCCGTTCCTCCTCGTTGGTCTCGAGGAATGAATTTCGGTCCAGTGAGAAGTTCGTGTCGCGTGTTCGAGAACGCGAAACAGTGAAGTGTGCGAAGACTGGAGCGCGAAACGAGTGCAAAACGGTGCACGAGAGGACTCTACATTGAGAGATGTATGTACGAATTTCATTAAGAGACACGGTAGTGTCTCGCGCCAAGTGTACGTTTCCTTCTCGGTATCTCCCCGTTGCACCTTTCGGCAACGTGATCGAAGATGTCGGTACCTCGGTGACAACGTGGTCCCCGACATCTTGTGGTCGGCGATGCGAGCCGAGTCGAAGGCGAGGCTCGTAGCGTGGAGCGACGAGACGAGGGGCGGGGCGCGCGCGCACTCGTGGCGTCCGCTTACTTATCTTATTTGTTTCATTAGATTTGTAAATTGCATGCGCGCGGACCATACGTGGCGGAGTCTCGCTCCGATAATATCGCCGCTGTGCGCGAACGGCGCGGCCGTGCGGCGGCGTTCAGGGGCGCCGGAATCGCTGGAGGAAGGCGGTCGCTCAAATATGGCCACCAAAATCTGGCCGCGTGCGCGCGCGCGCGCGCGCACGCACACGCGCACATTCACGTAGCTACTCGGCGGGGGCCCCCGGGTGGGCGCCTCGCTCCGATTTTTCTCTCCCTCCCTCCCTCGCGTGGCGTTATCTAAAATTATGAATATCGCGCGTTCGTCGCGATTTCCCGGCTTATCGCACATGTCGCAACGTTGCTCGGCTTTTCTTTTTCTTTTTTTTTTTACCACCACGTGGACGCGTTCCTGGTGCGCGCTTCCATAAGAACGGCTCGTTTGATCGCGCTCGGAGACTCGGAATCGTTCGATCGCATTTCGGCGGTCACGGAGAAAGGCAATGTAGTCGGAGAAATGCGATGTACTTAGTCGAATTACGTGCGACAAGCGCGATCAATGGCATTGTCTCCGGGAAGAAGTCGCGCCCGTCCACGCGGTGGCGCGTGGCCATTTTGTGAAATGATCGAGAGAGAACGCAGCACCATATTGGTTCGTCGAGGTTCGTCCCCGATGGATTATCGACCTTCGCAAAACTATGCCTCTTCGTTCGATCCTCGGTGCCGTCGAGTGTTTACGAATTCAAAGTCCCCCGTTCAGATATGTCACGCGAATCGACCTTCAACTCTTCGATAATAAAACACCAAGACTCTTGTTTGTATCGAACTTCAAAATAATCTTTTCGGATTATTTGCAAGTGGAAGGTTGATCCATATTGAACGTTACATCAAAGAGTTCGAAATGATCGTAATAATGGCCGCGTTCAGCAGAAAAAGCAGCTTTGCAACTGTTGTAATATTCTTTAATATGATTGGTTCTTGCCCTTGGTTCCTCCTGCATCTAAGTGTATAAACCAATCAGATTAAGGAATTTTACAACTGTTGCAAAGCTGCTTTTTCTGCTGAACGCAGCCATAGGGCTATTTTTAGCAGAAAAAGCAGCTTTGTAAAGCAACTCTTGTAAGATTCTTAATATGATTGGCTTACACTTATTGTTAGATTCAACGAGGAACAAGGGCAAGAACCTATCATATTAAAGAATCTTACAACAGTTGCAAAGCTGCTTTTTCTGCTGAACGCAGCCAATGCAACGTCTTGATTCGGTCTCCCTCATTCAAAATCGCCGCAAAATATGTGAGCGCGTTAAAGTCGTCCCGTCTGGTTTCTCACCGAAACGACCCGGGAGATGCATCGCCGATAGCAGTATCGTCGTCGAAATCGCGCGTGCATGCTCCCAATCCGGTAAAAGAAGTCCCCTCGGCAGGCCGGGGTCACGGCCGCGTGTGGTAACCGCAGACGCGCGAGTGCGTGAGGATGTGCGCATGCGTGCGTGCGGGCGCCCTCGGTTAACGCCATTTCACAAGAGCACGCGGCGCGCGTATGCGTTGAAAAAAATATCACGAGACTTTCGGCGGGGCAACCTTGAGCCGCCGCCGCCGCCACCGCTCGTCGTCATCCGGCGATCGAGTGAAAGTCTTCCGTGGCTTGAGAAAAGTCCGCACGTAACCTCGGAAAACGCGCGCTGCGCGCAGCTGTTGGGCGAGTTTTTTAATTCATCGATTGATCAATCGCATTATGCGCAAAGACAACTTTGCTCTGTAAAAGCTGCATTAGCGCATAATGCGATTGATCAATCGATGAATTAAAAAACTCGCCCGTTCTCAAACGGTGAACAGAAAGATCCTTCGATGCGAAGGAAAGGGCGCGCACGCGTTTGCATTCTAGAGTTCCTCAAGAAAGCGTCATGGCATACAGAAAAACGTAAGCGGTAAGCGAATCGGCCAATCACAGTCGAGAATTGTCGAAAACGAGACTATCATCTTAAAACTCTCAATTCTGATTGGTCAGTTTGCTCACTGTTTAAATCTTGCTGCTCGCGTTTTTCTATGTGCCCATTGGCCTAAGAGTTTAGACACCGTCCGCCATTTTCAGATTATAGTGCGCTTTTCAAATTCGTTCAAATCAGTTTAATATCTATGCAGTTTAGGTATTAATAGAAAAATGAATTTAATAATTGGCATAAACATTATTATTACTATAATGAGTAAATCTGTAAAAGAAATTACACACAGTGAAATATAAATTTCTTCGTAGTTAGCCTGAAACATATGGCGGATCAGTCAAAAATTGTTTAAGCGGTGACACACTCTTATTTGAGGAACTCTCTGCATTCCGAGATATATTCTTTTCTCACGGGCAACGAGGCAAAAGAATTTGTCCGATTCGAATGAATCGCTCGTAGCTAGTAGATAAAAAAAGGCGATGTCACGCTGACATCTTTTATTCACTGCAGTACCGATAAGGAAACTCGCGGAGGAATCGTAATGGTGTTTCATAACTAAAAGTATTAACGATGAGGTACGCAGCCACGTTTGAAAATCAGGGTCGTTACAATTTAAACATTTAGGTTATGTTTAAACATTGGCCGCGTTTAGCAGAAAAAGCAGCTTTGCAACTGTCGTAAGATTCTTTAATACGATTGGTCCTTGCTTTTAGTTCCTCTTGGATCTAAATGTATAAATCAATTATATTAAAGAATTTTACAACAGTTGCAAAATTGCTTTTTCTGCCCAACGCAGCCATTTAGGGCACGTTTTCAAACACGTATCTTTCTAACACTGTTCAAGACACATTCAAGAATTCGTTTCAAGCCAAAAAGATGCGACGTTTCGTCGTTTCTCGAGGGGGGGAAAAAAACGCGATTTTTTAGCAACCTCGCTGGAAATGGCGATAAACGTATCGGAGTGGACGAGATATATCGACGCGCGAAACTTTTTCCGTCGTCAAGCGCGATGCTCTTTGAGCTCCGTCGCGACGTTCGACAGCGATAGACGATTCTCGCGCGCGCGACTCCCTCCGCGATCTCTCGGAGCCGTCTAATTATATCGTCTCTCTCGAAATCCGCGGCCGCGCGTCATCGCGTTTTCGGAGACGCGATCCGATCCTCGCCGTATCACGATTTTTATTTATCACCGCGGAATCGAATTCCTTTCGCGTGAGGGGGAGAGAGGGAGAAGGAATGAATGAATCGCTATTTATTAGGCACTCGCTATTCTCTCATTGCGCAGCACTTCAACATAAATGTTTTGGAAAAAAATAGCAATTAAAATGCACGCATTAACACTTTCTTTACCGGTCCGATTTTCGTTAACTTTCCTAGACTGATAATTTTGGACTTGTAACTAGAGTTTCCAATCCCGAAGACGATTTATAATCTCGGGATTTCGGGATATTCTGTATTATATCCCGGGATCCCGGAACCAATCCCGGGATTATGTATATATATGAAAATATGAAGAATATTTATAGAATCATTATTTTATTAATACAATTGGAAATAGAATAATAAAATTTATATTATTAATCAAATGTCTAACATTATAAACTATCAATAAGAATCTTTTAATCGAAAATTAAAATCAAACAAAAGGTAACTTGCAAAAATAAAATCTTAAATCACATACAAATAAAACTTTACGTTATCTTTTTTACGTAGAAATTAAAAATTACGAATGGAAACACAACTCACGAATAAAGATATTATTTTTGTAAATTTTACAATTAAAAATTAAAATAAAAGATATGATTTCTATTAAAGATTTCTATTAAAAATTAAGAATGAAAGATAACTTTTACTAAAAAATTACTTTTTTAAGAAATAAGATATTTATATACTTAATGTATATATATATATATATTAGAAAATGTAATCTTATCGTTAGTAGAAATAAAGAAAATCAATTTATAACATTAAAATCATTAAACAAAATTAAAATCAAAATCTTGAAAATAAAATTATAAATAAAAATAAAGCTTTTAAAATTAAAAATCGAGATCTCATTCCGTTTTTTGGTTTTGAAAAAATGATCTTAAAAATAGTAATGCATCTAAAGTGGCATCCCCAAGTCGATTTCTGATCTTGCTTCCAATCCTGCCACCGATAGCTAACGGGTGCCGGTTATGTTACTTACGCGTAAAAATTCTAAATACTGAATTTTATAATCCCGAAAAATCCCGAGATTTGTGATATGAATCCCAAGTATTTTCGGGACCGTAAATTTGGCCGGGATCCCGGGATTGGAAATCCTACTTGTAACATATATCGCATAATATTAAATAACAGTATTAATGAAACAAAAACGTCACGCTCTTAGTTTAATAAAAGGTTATTTGTTTCATTAATACTGTTATTGAATTAACGATATTAAAAAAAGTATAACGATATTCCTATGATGTGATAACTGTCCTACACGGAAAAAATAATAATATTGTATTAGTCTAATTGAAAATAATGTTAATTTTTAATAACAGTATTAATGAAACGAACACGTCACGCTCTTAGTTTAATAAAAGGTTATTTGTTTCATTAACACTGTTATTGAATTAACGATATTATTTTTAATTAAATTAATGCTTTTAATTAATACATCATCTTTTCCGCGTATACATAATATTTAAACATCAATGCTTTTATAAATATTTTATTATAATGCTGTTGTAGTAGCGAAAATATCAAACGGCCTGAACGGAAAGCGCATGAGGTGCATACGCGTGTTAAAATAATCCGCGATTAACATTTGTTGTAAAAGAGAGAGAAAGAGAGACGAAGGATGGAGTCGCGATCCACGACCTGCTTTTGTAAAACGCGATTCCAACCTACTTTCGTGCATCGATAATCGAATTCAAGACCGGCATCGAGGATGGTGAACGTTCGCGTATCGCCCACGTCGATTAATTAGCTGATTCCAGGCTCGCCGTTCAGAGGAGATCCATCGATCGAGAAAGAATCGAAATCGCGTTTCGCTGTGCGAATTTCGATCGAATCGGGGGGGGGGGGGGGGGAGAAGGAAGGATCCGCGCGTCGAGACCGCGATGAATAAACGAACAGCGCGAGCGGATGTAGGAATATTTTCAGGCGATACTTAGGCCGGTATTCATAGTCCATTCTTATTTCAAGACCGTCTTAAGTAACGTCTTAAGACGCTAATACGACTCTGTGATTGGCTCATGATATCTTAAGATTGTACTTAAGATGGTCTTAAATATAAGAACGAACTATGAACACCGGTCTTTAGGGCCTTAACAAAATGGCTGACTTGTAATTTCAAGACAATATTTTATTCTTTAAGTCCTTGTCTTAAATAGCGTAAAATATTATTTTGTATCTTCTTTTGTTATTAATGACAGCGGTATGTCATGTATCACAAACAGAACGGTTCTTCAGCTTAAGACAGTTACTGTGCGTACTTAACTTTCCGTCTGCAATCTGGGTCTTTTATGGCACAAGCGAAATTTTACTTCCGAGTTGCTATAAAAATTTTCAATTTTTATTAAAAAAAGATTTGAACATTCGACTTTCAAAACCATTGGATAATGAATGTTATAGACACTTTCAAAAGTAACCCTGAATTTTTTCAAATTTTTTGAAAACCTAGAACAGTAAAAAAAACTTGGGTTGAACATAAAAGACCCAGACTGCAGATGGCGTTAGTAAAAATATGATTGCAGATGGAGGGTTAAGACAAGGACTTAGGGCCGTTCTTACCATCTCCGTTTAACTTAATCGGCCAATTAAAAATTGCCAACAGCAAGACTTCAAAAACTATCATAGGTCGTTCCTAATTTATTCTTGTCAAACATCATATCAACAATAAGAGTATCATAATTCTTGAACAAAAAAGTGTGACAAGGGGAAAGTGTGAAATGAAATGTAAAAAGAAAGTCAAAAAAATGCCAAGAAATTAGATTACGGATGATCAGTTTTAAGTTTTGCAATTAGCAATTCTCAAATTCAATTGACCGATTAAGTTAATCAGGGATGGTGAGAACGGTCCTTAGGCCGGTATTCATAATCGGTTTCTTATATTTAAGATCGTCTTAAGTACAATCTTAACCTTTAGACCGCCGGAACGTCACTATAGTGGCGCGAGCTCTTAACGGGGCATTATTTGGCATATATTGAATATCTTTAATATATATGCATTTTTTCCTAAGGAATTTTTACATCTTTTTCCCCGGCGGTCTAAAGGTTAAGAAATTAAAATCACAGAGCCGTATTAGCGTTTCAATGCATTATTTAAGATGGTCTTAAGTATAAGTATGGACTATCAATACCGGCCTCAGGCCGGTATTCATAATCGATTTTTTATATTTAAGATCGTCTTAAGTACAATCTTAAGCGGTGTCTACAATGAGATTTTAAGTCGTAAGACTTAAGAAATCGACCAATCACAATCAAAATTGCGGCCTTACTGTTAGAATGCTCGACTGTGATTGGTCAATATGCTTAAATCTTACGACTTAAATCTCATTGTAGACACCGCTTTAAGAAGTCATAAACCAATCACAGAGCCGTATTACCGTTTCAATGCATTATTTAAGATGGTCTTAAGTATAAATATGGACTATCAATACCGGTCATAGGCCGGTATTCATAATCGGTTTCTTATATTTAAGATCGTCTTAAATACAATCGTAAGAAATTTATAAACCAATCACAGAGCCATATTAGCATCTCAAAGCATTACTTAAGATGGTCTTAAGTATAAGAATGGACTATCAATACCGGCCTTAGAGCATAAAACATTGTTTTAAAATTACAAGTCGACCATCCTGCTAAGGCCCTCACACGCGCGAGCGCGTGCGCGCACTTTTGGGTTAGGCCGAGTCGTCGAAACTGCACTCAGTGCGCCTGCTCCGGCGCAAACCGACCGAACGGAACTAATTTAAGAAATCCTATGTCGTGCCTGTGTCGGTTTGCGCCAGTTCACAGGTTAAAATAGATGCGTGAAAGTCGTCGGGCGCCGCGGCCGGCCAGGCCCCGAGGGTTTTCCGAAGTGTCTTTCAGTCGGGGACAATCGTTCGCGGCCGTCCGTTGACTCGCTACGCGGATCTATCGTCGTCGTCGGCGTTTCCCGGATTCAAGTCTTGGTCGCGAGTTCGACGCGATTTAGTCCCGAGCGCCGGGAAATCGGTCTCCGATGCCATCATCGCGATCGACATCGCGGTGTTCGATCGAAAATCGCGGAACGGCGTATGCTCGACGACGACGATAACAACAGCAACGACATGGTCATCGACATCGACGTCGTCGTCGTCGCCTCGTCGCGCCGATGAGCTCGCCGAGGATGCGATTCTCCCCGTTGTCGTTGTTGCGCACCGTCGCGTTTACGTGTCGCATCTACGCCGCGTTTGGCAAGGATTTGGCAGGTTTATAAATAAATACTGAATCAGTGCGTACACGCGCGCGCGCGCGCGGGGCCATCGGAAACTCGAGCCATCCGAAGATGTGAGAGTTGCGCACGTGCGCGCGCGGATACACGCGAAACATGGGCGACCGAAGAACGAGCGACGGCGGTGGCGGTGGCGGTGGTGGCGGTGGCGGCGGTGGTGGTGGCGGCAGCCGTGCCAGAAGCGGCACGAGATCCAAAAGCCGTAATCGACGGGGATCCCGAGATCATGGTACGCGGAACGCGCCGTCCCGACTTGGCACGTACGCCGAAGCGCGCCGATACTCGTCGAGAACGTTCCCCGTTGAATAAAAGCTCTTAGAAATCGTGACGAGAGAAAGATTCGGTCGCTGAAAACTCCCCGCCTCGAAGGAGAGCTCGCGATGACGGCCGAAGGGAGGAAGCGAGCCGAGCGAGCGGCTCCTCGTTCCTTCCTCTCGGGTTTTTAATCGGCAAGATGCGTTGACACGCTGTTGGAAAATTTGTGTTAAGTTTAACACATTTCACGTGTCCCAAACGGTCCACCCAAATTTGTGTGTTAATTTAACACAAGATGAATATGTTAGAAAGTACACGAAAAGAAAAATGATGTATCAACAGCATTAAATCTATAATTGGAAATAATTTTGTTAATTTAATAACATTATTAATGAAACAAATACGTATGATTTTATTTTATTAAAATTGTTATTGAATTAACAAGATTATTTCCAATTAGACTTAATGCCGTTGATACATCATTTTTTTTCTGTGTAACACAAATATTATAAAAATTAACAAAAATGTAACACTGACACAATTTGGAAAAAAATTGTGGAAGCATATTTTTTCAGTAAAATTAACATTTATAATATGTTAAATTAATATGTACATTTTATTTATCTTAGAATTCACGTTTTAAAACTACATTATTTTTCTGTTATTTGTTCTTAATTCTAATTTATTCATAAATAGTGTTATTTTTAACACTAAGAAATGTTGAATATTAATATTTAACACGAAATTCAAATAACTTAATTGCATTATGTTAAATTAACATTTGGATACGTTAAAAATTCAACATAAAAATTTTAACAAGGACCGGTTTTAACACAAGTATAAAATGTTTTTTTTACTGTACATGGTAATCCGTAATATCGGTGGATAAATGTAGCCGATCGATTGAATGTATTGCGCGATTCTTAAAATTGTGTACGCCTTCTTCCCTGTGATCTTCATATCTCCATATTCAATATAATGTGTCTCACCAACGTGTTTTTTCTCCGTTTTCCAGGTAAAGCTATGCAGAAGCAAAAAAGTAAAAATAAATTGAAACCCCGCGAACTCAATCGCAAGGGCGCGGAAAAGGAAGGCACGGACATGGATGCTTTTGTAAATACCGTATCAGCTGCGAAGACAGCGGAGATCAAGCAGGACAACAAGGAGCAGCATGCTCCCGCCCCGAAGGACAGTAACAAGGAGCCCGGTAGAGAGATCAGCAAAGATATCAAAGAAAAAGACAATTATGAGTCGAAGAAGGAGAAGGAGATTCTGCCCGTTCACCCGAAAACCGAGAAACACGCATCCACTGAAGTGTCTAAGGATAGCACTCCCGTGCAACAAGCATCTCACGTTGTAGACAAACCCCTGGCCATCAAGGAATCCTCGATAAAGCCGGAGGATAGCGCGTTCAATGCAGTGGTGGCATCTCCCAATGACGTCGTCGATCACGCGGCGGTTATTGAAGAGATGCACCTAGAAGCATTGGTCGCTCAGAAGAACGAAGAAAATTTTAAGGTGTCGGCGCTCCATGCATCGAACGACGAGAAAGCGACGACGACAGTTACATCGGCGGTCACAGAGAAGAAGCAAGAAGTCGAGGTTTCCAGTGGCAGCGGCAATGCCCCGGCCGAAGTCGTCGCACCTAGCGTTAATAAAGCCCCATTACTCAAGTACTTGTACAAAGAGGGACAGTGGAGTCCGGTCAACATGAGCGGTAGGAAGTCCTACGACCGGGATTTCCTATTACGTTTACAATTTGATCCCAACAGCAAACAGAAACCAGCTAATCTACCAAATTTACAAGCTGTTTTGAAAGATAGCTTGCAGGTATAGTCTCGTTATGTTTTCACGTATATTATTTTATATGTATGTTCTATCGCTATGTTTTATCTTACATCTGCGTTTGATTTTGCAGAATACACATAATACTATGGACTTGAGGGCTTTTAAGGATGCGAACATTACTAGGCATGATTCGTTAATGCCAGGTTTTGCGAAGACAAATATGAATACACGTCCGGTAAGTAGAATTAAAGGATAAAGCTTGGGTTGTATCTCACTACACGGAAGGAAAGGAGCGAGTAAATGATGCCGCACGAAGAAAGTAGTGGTCTGAAATCTTTTGACGAATAATACTTAACTTCTGATTGAAATTTTCATTCTTTGTTGAATTACTCTGTTGAATCTTCTAGCTTCGAAACATGATATCGATAAGATATATCTGATGTTTTACAGCCACCAACAAGTCGTAAGAGTGATCGGGGCAAACCAAAACCGAATAAGCCAAATGTTATTCACGTTTCACTGTCATTAAGAGAAGATGTGAAACTAAGAGAAACAGAAAATGCATGGAAACCGACGAGATTAAAGCAGCTTAATATGACTGAGGAAGAGGCGAAAACGGAAGCCCTCTATAAGAGAGTACGAAGTGTATTGAACAAACTCACTCCGCAAAAATTCCAGCAATTAGTTGAGCAGGTTCGACATTTACCGATCGATACGCAAGAACGTCTGCAAGGAGTCATCAATCTGGTCTTTGAAAAAGCTGTCGACGAACCCAGCTTCTCCGTCGAGTATGCGTTGTTGTGCAAAGAACTGGCCCTGATGGAAGTTGCAGGTTCCGATACTCAAGATAGTTCCGTTAGCTTCAAGAAGCTTATTATCACTCGTTGCCAAAAAGAATTCGAAAAGAATCCAATTGATGATGTCGCGAGAAACCGAAAGCTAAAAGAAATTGATGAATGTAATGACCCGGTAAGCATTTTACATGATATGTATTTTGTGTTTTCAAACTTTATTTTTCTTTTTCCAATCGAATATTTTATTTTTATATCTGATTATTTTATTGTGCTTATTAGGAGAGAAAGAAAGAACTCCAGTTGTTGCTCGAAGACGAGGAGCGTAGGATACGAGTTAAATCTGTAGGGAATATCAGGTGAGTAACTTTTTTACCTGTAGTGGGATTCTTTAACGTCTTAGCGACGATTATCGTTGTCGTTAGCGAACGATAGCCTATGAGTATTGCGCTTTTCACTAAGATTGTCCTTGCCATTGACTGCCGCTAGTTAAAGATACCGAAAACCGTCGATAGCAAGTTACTGAATCTCGCTACTGATACATCTCAAGATATCGTTTACAGAGTATGTTTAGATCAATATGATAGCATTACGTAACTGTATGAAGATAATATATTATAATAATCTTTTTTTTTTCCAATGTTATGATCTATATTATAATCTTCATATTATTATAAATATATCATTAAGATAATATATTTATTGTTTGTAATTTTGCATGAGGAAATACAAAATTGTTATCAAATCGTATTTTTCTCAAACATTTTATTCATTTCAGATTCATCGGCGAGTTGTACAAACAGCAGATTTTGACAACGAAAATCATGCACCGATGTGTCCGTCATCTACTGGAACAGAATGACGAAGATAATTTGGAGTGTCTATGCAAACTGTTAACAACGATTGGCAAAGATTTAGAATTAAAAGGACCTGTAGAGGTAAAACTATGTTCTTATTATTCGCGTCCAATTGCAACGTCTGTGTTGGAAGTATTCGTTAGCGATAATACATGTTATTTAAATTTATTTCTCGTTTTTCTTCTACTCACAGGAGATGCAAGAATATTTCAGTAGGATGCAAGAGCTCGTTGCTCGAAAAGGCCACAGTAAAATTAGTTCTAGGATACGTTTTATGCTTCAAGATGTTATCGATTTGAGAGCAAACAAATGGATTCCGAGAAGAAATGAGAATAATCCTAAAACGATAGATCAAATTCAAAAGGAAGCGGAATCTGAAAGATTAGACATGCAAGTGAATAGCGCTTCGTTGAATACTGCGCGAAAAGACGATCGTAATAACGATAGAAAAAGAAATCGTGGACTAGGTGGTCCTACTGACGATGGTTGGAGTCAACCAGTAGGAAGGGTGAGACCCGCGACGTATTCCGTGGAAACAGCAAAATTAAAAAATAAACCGGTTAGTTATTTGGATCCATTTTATCATATCAAGTAGAACATTATATATATGTATATAGGGAGCGCGGTACGCGAGCGTTTTTCTATATCTCATTTTTTTTAGCATTATTTTATTTTTTTTCTTTAATATTATCTATAAATTTCTTTGTATATTCTCATGTATAAAATAATATGATAAACTAATTAATACAAACAAAACACATGATGCATTCCGAAATGTACTGACAGTATGGAAAATCTATAGTTTATGGTATATACACTAGTTATTGCAACACGTAAATTCATATCAAAATTTCGCAAATTTCAAATGAGCATAACTCCGCGAAAAATTGTCGTATTTGAAATTTTTTTGCATTCTCAAGGGTAAAGTCTATACTTTAAGGTGCAATTTGTCGATTTTGAATTCATCCTTCTCCCGCTATCCTCTCAAAAGTGAGGACGTGTTAAGTCTTAAAAAAATTACATAATTTGACGCATTCTACGGACTGGAGTAAATTTTTTCGCAAATGTCACCACAATCGTAAAATTTGGACTTTTCCAAACAAGTTAAAAAAAAAGAAAGCTTGTTACGATTTTTTTTCGCAGAGTTACGACGTTATGAAAATTACATATGCATTTTCTATAGTTACCGCCAGCATTAGCATTACCCGATGCGCACCATGGATCGGATTTTGCGCATCGCGCGCGCGCACTCATTCCTTCCAAAAGAGCAATGATTTGCCCACACTAAATTTCATTCAAACGAGGCATTATTACGACTTCGTAGTTTGTTTTCCGAATTAATTGAATTCGATAAAATCGACAAATTGCACCTTAAAGTATAGACTTTACTCTTGAGAATGCAAAAAAATTTCAAGTACAGCAATTTTTCGCGGAGTTATGCTTATTTGAAATTTGCGAAATTTAGATATGAATTTACGTGTTGCGATAATTTTATTGACTAGTATATATATGCTATAGATTTTTAGTAGTATTATCAGTATGTTTCGAAGCACATCCATATTAGTATTTTTTTTAGTATAGTAAAAGTTTGTTATAAATTGAAAATTTTTCCTTGCGAGCTGTCTTTCTATTGAGCTTTCTTTATGTAATACACACATAAATAAAGTTAACCCTTTCAAAATTACGAACGTGTAAACATGGTCAGCAAATGGACCACTGTGAATGTAATGGGAATGTTTACGCGTCCACTGACTGTAGTATCATAAGTGCTATGAGCGTGATACGTGTCGGACGCATTTGTCTGTTAATAATAAACAATTTCAAAAGCAATATAACATTCAAAAAATGTAATCACTCATTTAGTAAGTGTTACTTTTGAGTTTTAAATTTTATTTTTATAAAGTATAACACTCGGTGCAATCTGACTTTATATGTGAAAAAATCATGACAAACAGCAGTATCAAAAAATATTCAGGCATGCCAGAGGCAATAAAGTATTTCCCGCATGCATAATCCATTCCGTACAGAAAGGGTTAAAATGATGGTATGTGTGTACGTAAAATTAAAAAATTTCATGGAATAGCTGTGTGATAACTGTGAAAACATGATTTCCGTGCTGATAGCGCGATCATTTACTCTCACAATACAGAGCAAATAATGCGAGAGAAATGATCAGCATCACAAAAAATGGCAACACTGAACCTTTTTTATGCCATTTTTAAGAATGAAATTGGTTCCATAAATACCGGAGCGTTATCTGTTTCCATAGCCACCAATGGATGATATGCAACTCGGCAATAGACAGTCCTATTTATGGAGGGCAGCTAACCCGTCCAATAGTAATTCTAAGACGATAAGTTCAAACAAATTTGCATGCTTAGATAACTTGGACCAGGACAAGAGAATGCCGCCCTTATCACTCTCTGGGTAAGTCAGACATTTTCCATTTAAACATCGCTTTCGGTTTTGCTATAGCTGTTTGTTAGTCTCAATGCTTCGCGCTTTACTGTGATGATACATAATTACAGACTAGAGTTTCTGAATCTTCTAAAACTTATATGATTTCACTAATGAATTCTGACGTGTTAGAAATCTCACGTTGATATATAGAAGGATGTCGAACAACTGCTTATTTTTATCTATTATTTTAGATCGCGATCAACTGGTCCAAGAGAGTGTAGCCGAGATTACAAATCTTATGGTACGTTCTTTTACATGTGTATATATATCTATATAGCTTATTTTTTATGTAAAAATGTTAACGTTCTCTTTGAATGCAATAATTCCTACAAATGCCGTTTTTACAGACGGTAGAAGCTCCCGTAACGGCACTCATCAATCGGGCAGTGCATCGAGCAGGGAGAGTCATTCATTATTGGATAACTCCCAAAGCCGGAATATCTCGATGCTTCCGCCGGTATTGAAGTCTGCCTCCCAATCTGGGGCTATAAGCCACAAGGCTCCGATGTCGGAGCAAGAATTCACCAAGGCTTATAACTCCGTATTAAAACATTATTTAGAGGAACCAATCGTTGAGGTAAGTTCTCTGAAGTTTAAAGGGTCTCGATTATATCAGTTTATTCTTTCCGAAATGGGTTATTATAATTTACCTCAAATTGCTTTGTTTATAATTTTCAATTCTCCAATTGACTTAAACCGAGGCATACATGGGATGAGGGTCAGAATTGAACCCGGGACTCACCGACTATGAGTCGATTGCTCTCGCCACGTATCATCTCGTAAAGTTTAAAATATATATTTGTATATGTATACAAATATATATACATACATATATATACGCTCTAGCGGGGCAGAGACAACATCAATCGAACAACGCACGCTCCTTAGATCCATCTCTGATTCAATAGGAGATGCTTGAGTCATTGGCGTGCGATAATAGGCAATACCTTCTTTTTGGTTTCGTGTAATAACGTTATTACATGCTATTCACATTAACTAAAAAGAGGACAAAATATTTTTTTAGAAAAGAATTTTATTAAGGCCTGCTAGGTACTCGTCGCATATTGAAATCGTGATGTCAGGCGAAAAATGATACGCTAAAAATTCTTGCGTGCCATTTTTAAATAAAAGATACTTTGATAAAAAGACACTTATATAAGATTGCTTTAGCACACTTATAAAATTTTCCGAAAACTATCCTTTTCCCTTGACAGTTAATAAACGGCTGTAAAATGAATGAGATACGAAGCCTAGTCATATGGCTTGAAACACGCGGTTTGACAACTGTCGAAAGGAGCGGTAAATGTGTTTTCCACGTACTACATTCCTTGCCAATCTTAGTTTTCGGATAATTTTATGGATTTCATAAATACATTGCACGTAACAGCGCTAGCATAGAGCGAATAATTACAAAATGGCCTGTTCAGCAGAAAAAGCAGCTTTGCAACTGTTGTAAGATTCTTTAATATGATTGGTTCTTGCCTTTAGTTCCTCCTGGATCTAAATGTATAAACCCAATCATATTAACAAATTTTACAACGGTTGCAAAGCTGCTTTTTCTGTTGAACGCAGCCAATGGCACGTAAGAATAAATTGAATTGTCAACGTGTGACTTTTCACGCCTTATAGTTCATTAATTTGCTGATTTGGCGCTGTAACGAGGAGTTCTCGGCTCAGGGACCAAGAGCCTTAAAATTATTCTTAGCCATCAAGAATTCAATATTATTAACGTGTATTTATTTTTGTTTGCAGAATACGGGATTAGAGATCCAACAACGATTTGATAATGCAACATTCGCCAAACTTACACGCGAGTGCATTAATCACGTTCTCGAGAAATCACCTACCGATCGAGAACTGGTTTCTAAATTGTTGTCCCATTTGCTTAGGCAAACCATTCTACCTGTGGAATGTTTCAAGAATGGGTAAGTTGTTTTCTTTGTTTATAGAGTTTTGGGGATATAAGTGGAAAGTGGAGTGTAAACGTCTTCCCCAACAATACCATCCACAGTTGGTTGCGTTGAGTAGGATGGTGACTCCACTATATGTGCCGACGTCTGGCCCCGACGTCTGGCCATTAGATGTACTTGCCAAATTTGTTTATATGTTGTTATCCGTGCGACCAAGTACTTTCGAGAAAGCGCGCTCGCGCACGCGCAGCAACAGTGTGGTGCCGGGCTGCCGCTTTATAGGAGCAAACACGGCCCCCACAGAGCAAATTATTGTAAAATAATAGCTTATATATAAATTATATAGCTTATATATAAAAGTGATGAAAATCTTGATACAGAGTAAAGGTATTGAAAAATATCTTTGTGTTTAATGCCAAAAGGATACTGACGCTGCTTGCATAAATTTAATCTTGTAACGCCAAGTTTTTTTCATCAAAACTGTTGCAAATACAAGGAAATTCTGTTTTAGATTGGGAGAAGTGCTGGAAATAGTAGATGATTTGGTTATTGATATACCGAAAATTTGGACTTATCTAGCCGAAATACTGTGTAAGTAATATATACATATCTTTGTACCGCGGGTTAGCCGCGAGATGAGATAAAATAGAGATAATTTTTCTTTGTGATGACGATTATATTTTACGCCATAGAAAAATGCCGTGCGGGTGCTTATAGCTCAACAGGCCTGAAGAAATATATAATAATTTATTCGCGCTACTAATTTGAAATCGATTTACATACATGACAATTTGTGTTGCAGCACATTCGATAGAGGACGGAGCTATCTCATTATCCGAATTGAAGAGTACATGTATAAGTTTGAGAAGGCAAGGCTTTGTAGGTAAATTCCTTGGAGAACTTATGACAAAAGTATCTCGTAACAAAGGGCCTAAGTGGCTTGCCGATAAATGGGACCAAAGTGGACTTCAACTGAGTAACTTAATTGATCCGGAACGAGAGAATGTTGATAAAATCATTCAGGAATACGTAAGTATTCCTCGATGATCGTTATTTTTCATGTTATTTCTTGTGTTATTTCTCGTGTTATTTTGTATTATTTCCTCTCTCATCTCACTTTCCCTCCATAGAACAATGTCAGTCTGACACATTCTATCTCAGCTTGCCCATGTTATTGTTTTAGTTATTTGTAAGAACTGGCTAGCTTAGAGATAGAACAAATAAATGAAAGATTTAGATTTGATCCCCAGCTTTGCCACTTCGATCAATTTGTACATCAACTTCAAAATATCTTCGTCAATTTGATCTAATGAATGACGAACACTCCGGTGCATAATCTTCGTTAAGATTTGCTATGTATAAGTTTGATTTGAACCGATGAATTTGAATAAGTGAAATATGTTTCAGAAAATCATGGAAATCTTTTTTTCTCATGTAGAAAGAAACTGGAAAATTGAGAAATATACAGATCCTGTTAGCATCTAAGCATGATATTCAATAGAATATTTCATGTTGATATGTAATTATTTTATATAAAAAGAAAACTAAAATTACAAAACAAAATGTACATACATAATATACATTACATATATGTAATGTAAGATGTTTACAGCACATTTCTCATTTTAATTTTCTAATTTCTTTAATCCACTAAATGTTTTATAAAACATAATACACACACTCTCTCTCTCTCTCTCTCTATATGTGGCAAAAATGGACTTTAAACAGAAATTCAATAGAAGAAACATTTTCACCTTTTTTTGCGTTCTTTTGTACGTGCACTGTTTTAGGTTTTCTTAGTATTCACTCAACATTTATAGACTTATTCATGTAAATGTTTATAACATGTATGCATTATGTACATACATACCAGGGTTGGGAAGTAAATCGTTACTTGTAATGAAGTTACAGTTAGTTGTTTTTTTTTTTAACTTAATTTAGTTACATTTTTTTGCGGTAACTAGTAACTAATTTAATAGTTACTTTTTATAGTTACTTTATATATTTCAAACTTATTCATAAACATATGGGCTG
>NJRL01000409.1:28944-39843 GCA_003063815.1 Aphaenogaster rudis
AGAATTTTTTTTGCCCTCCGATTTTTTGTACGAAGACAAATGCAAAAAGGTACCCGGTTTTACCCTACTTTCCCCTACTTCATTATTACACTGTCTTTAATTATAATGTCGCATTTTATTTCATATATGTGTCATTTGTTTAATAACTTTCCAAATATGTGTAACATCGTTGTTTAATAACTTTCCAAATATGTGTAACATCGTTGTAAAATCATTAAAATAAAAAAGAATAAAAATATCAACAAATTTTCATCATAAACTTGTTTATTTTGCGTAGAAATAGGTAAGAAACTTAACAGTTGTTCTGTTTGCTTGCGCTATGTAAAATTTAGTGGATCGATTATTCCAATATGCGTAAGTGCAGCAATTACAATTACGGAGATCCGCTATCGTCGCCATTGGCGGTTAGCAAGAATAGTATAGTTCGAAATCCGCCATGGCGAAAAGCATTCGATCTGTTTTATCGCCATTCTTGTTAATCAGTTCGGTGTGTGGTTTAAGAATTATCGAGTTTTCTGCGGGATATCCAAAATTTTGGTTCAGTCTTCTCTATATTCCACTATTGTGGTCGATTTACTGTTTTTTCGTGATAAATAAAGTAATATCTTATATACCTGATGAATCCGCTGATTACATTATTTACGTTTCACTGAACATTTTTACAATTTTATTATCAGTACTTCTCGGAATATATCATGATAAGGTAAGAAAATGTTAAATGTTAATATATTTACGTTAATATTATGGTATCTCAGTTGTAGCATATAAATTGTTTTATATATAGTATATAAATTTTAAAATCTTTGATTTATTTATAGATTTTTACAATATTATTTATTTTCAGTAAAAAACTTTATAATAATAAATTATTTTGCATATAAATAAGAATATAAATTATATTAACAGATTTCTTTTCGCAATATGTTCAGCAAAATTATTGCTTCTTTAATTTTATGTAAGTCATACTGACGTATTTAACTTTTAATACAATAACTTTTAATACAATTATTATTCAAATAAAATGTTTATTATTTATTTTTTGAAAGGTAACATTAATGCGCCGTTATACATATAGACACGTCAAATTTTTATATAAATAGATATAATATTTATAATATAATAAATATAATATTTATCAATTGTATATTGACTTTTTGCATAAGAAATTTAGAAACTGTCTAAAGAAGCTCGCTGTTGTGGATGACACATTGAAGAAACTCGGAATAACAACGGATTACCAGAAATTATATAAAAGAATAGTGTGGATTATCTTAGGATGGTCTGTAATAGCTTCATTATTAAACTGTTGCGATTATATACGATGGCAAGATACGCCATATGACGCTCTGACGTCCATCTATGTGACGCTTATACTAAACTATTGCTCTGATGTCAACATTATTGACGACCTGATGTTTGCGAGTATTCTTGGGTTGGTAAAACCATTTACATAAAAATTATCACATATAAAAATTATTTTAACAATCTATGCATGAGTTAATATTAATGTTTTAAAAAAATTGAAAAGTCTTTTTAGAAACTTTTAAAGATTATATTATATATTTGTACATATTTCTGCATCATGTGCTAAATCTCTTCTACATTAGATACATAGGATTGAAGTTTGATCAAGTCAACGAACATCTTCATAAATTGGCAATAGAGAATGTACGTGGGATAAAGCGGACTTGGGTAAGTTCTATGTTACATTCGCAACAACGCAGGCTTCCGAATGCTCCAAGCAGTAAATATATAACATGGATCGTACTGTAAGTATAAATATGATCATTATTATATAATAATTTTGCATAATAAAATTTATCATGTTTATGCAGACATCTTCATCTGGAGTTACAAAAAATATCTCGCGAGATAAGCTCAATATTCGAAATACAAATGACTTGGAAGATGGTATGTTATTTTGGTTTTATAGCGGAGTTTTTCCGTGAACTTTTCACTGCGATATTCGTCAGGAATTACGTCACTAATAAAAGAATCTTATTCGTCACTATAATCGTACTATGGCTGGCTTGGTATATTTCCAGAGTTCTCTTGATCAATTATATGTGCGAGAGAGTTAGTGCAAAGGTATCGATTCTACATTTAAATTCAAAATGCATCTCTTTTCGCTTACAGTGATTATGTGACTGCTAACTGATGCTAAATTCCAATTTTAGGCAAATGCAGCAGGCGAAGTTATGAATAAAATATTGCATTTCTCTTGCGATGTGGAAGTACGTGAAAATGTAAGCTTCAACATAAAATTAAAAGACATTATTGTCTAAATTGAATGTGGATTTAAATTTTAATGCAAACTGAAAAGCAACAACATGTTAAATTATTTATTATTTGAATGCAGATTTTACAATTTTTATTGCAAGTAACACAAGCGCCACTCAGATTTTGCGGACTTCAACTTTTCCAATTTGGATATAAATTCCTTTACAGGGTACGTTATTAATCATTCATTACCATATTATTCACAAGTTACATACACATTAAAAATCGATATTAATTTCTTTTAGTACTCCGAATCTATTCTGACACTTGCAATTATATTAATACAAGCAGACAGGTTCAAGCATGCACTGAAAAATTATAGCTAAATATGATATATAAACAATATTTCAATGGGCATTGATTTAACATTCAGTATGTAATATATCTCTTTTAGATAACATGTTGATATCTATATATTCTTGCTGAGAGTTAATATTCTTTTATAGAAACTGCAAAATATAAAATTTTTTTTGTCCTATTATATTTTTACGTCTTATTTCATCTTTTTCATTTGTTCTTTCTCGCAATGATTATTTTCTTTATAAAAGTAGTATATATTTTATTATTTGTATAAGTATAAATTGTTACTGAAAAATAATGATACCCGTAATAAAAAAGGTAACAACTCGGTTTCTCTCATTACATTAATTATTATTCGAGATAATTTAATGCTAATTGGATGTTGAAGCTGACAAAAGAAATAAACAGATGTAATTAATAAATTAATTAATGGATTGCACATAGTCAGATGAACTCAATAATGCCTGCGTTTATGTATGTAAGTTTATTGCATAATAAATATTATTATGCTTATTTATATCTCTCTCAAGAGCACATTGTCCGAGGACATCGTTAGCTCGCTATTAAATTCAATCCGAATGTTACACAGTAATAATTATTACCTGAACATTGCATCAATTCACATAACATTATGTGAAAGATTTTCATAAAGTTTGGTTATAAATTTACACTAGGTAATACTACAAATGAAATTAACATAAAAATATGATAATATCAGTTTAAACTGTACAACAAATATCTTTCTAAAACGGTATAATAAAAATTAAATTTTATGCAAATTTTATGCTATTATGAATAATAAAAAGCGTAAGAAACCTCATCATGTGCACGTTGTATCAAAAATTGATAACAAACCTCCACATTTTGTTGCGTCTGTTTATTTGAAAGCTCATGATTTGCAAAAAGATGCTGTACGAGTTAAACAAATAGATAAAGAGAACATAAAACTCTTGAAGAAGATAAACATAATTCATCGATTAGGGGTTAGTATCGTCATATCTTACTTTATTAAAACTAATGCAACTTTATATATATTACGTATTAAAAACTAATGATTAGAGTATCACACAAAAATTTTATTTATTATATACTTCTTAATATTATAGAAACTTATTCAATTTCGTTTATATTTAGATAATATTAATCCAAATGTCATAAGAATAAATAAAACATGGCAATATTAAGCGTTTATTTCATTTTTAGGGACCTGTGGATTGCTGGGCACCGGATGTCAAATATAAAACGAAATTTCCGGATCAAGATCGTAAAAACGATGTAATTATGCGGAAAAATAAAATTATGCTGAAAAAGATCCGTCAAGCGGAAAGTCAATATTCCGCCCGTGCGTTTCTGAAAAACTGGAAGAGCATGCATGAAACGGTCGAGCACCGTGCAAGGTTACCTAATTAATATTCAGAAATAAAACACAATGAATTTTGCAGTAACTACAGCTTACACTTTTACTTACAAAATTTGCATTTTGCAATTAAACTTCCGTGTATTTTTCTATATTATGCAGATACATTTCAGTGATTGAAAGACTGTCTGTTGTATTAGATATACAAAAGCAATTATCTCTAAAAAGTCGAACGAAATGTTTCTTCGACATTGGACTTAAAGAAGAAAATCAGAAATTAGGGCGTATAGTGTTTGAACTCTATGATGGTATCGTACCACGCACATGCGAGAACTTCGCAGCTTTCTGCCGTGGAGTAAACGGATTGTCGTACAAGTGCATAAATTATATTATACATATCACGTGCAAAAACAAAATTAATATTAAAGATTTATATATAATAGCATATCATGCTTGAGACTATCCCAAAGTTCAACTTTATCATAAATTTGTTCAAGAATGTGTTATTAAGTCCAAGACTTTCGGAAACATTTTGTATAAAATTTATAATTCATAGGCATACTCCATTTCATCGAATTGTCTCTGGTTATTGGTGTCAAGGAGGAGACGTCACAAAGTTTGACGGTACTGGCGGTACTTCCATATACGGTGACTCATTCGAAAAGGAAAACTCTAATCTACGTCATACAGGACCTGGCATCCTGTCTACATGCGATAATAATGGCAAAAACGATTCAAAATTCAATCTCACGTTTAAATACTTGAAAACTGTAGACAGGGACAAGACGTTTACCGTTTTCGGTCGAGTAATAAATGGAATGATGAACATCTACAAGGTAACGTTGCACACTTTTTGGTAATTTAAACTTTACTTGAATAATATTTCTTGTGCAATGTCATTAGCCAGCATTGTTCATTTAATTATATAGACCGACTTGCAGAAAAGAAACGGTTTCTCTTATATTATTCTTTTGTGAATCAAATAAAACTCCCATATATCACGAATAAATAGTATTCTGTATTAAGAAAATTATACAATTAAGTATATTATCATGATATATTTTGTTTTCTTTTTACGCTTCAATATTGATTTTTACTGAAATTTAACTAGTTGGATTATCTTCAATGTACATTAAATTGGAGAAATACGTAAACAATTATATAAAATTATTACAAGTAATGATTCAATTTTTTTTATTAATTATATTTCTTATTGGATAAAAAAGATGAGGTACAACGTGTGCTATTTCGTTCTGTATGAATCTATGTGAGTCTTGCTTTTTTGTTCTTATCATCTCCTTCTTTGATTAAATTTTTGCTTTGACTTTTTCCAATTATACTCTGAACTATTACTCATAGAAGTTTATATATATATAAACTTCTGACTCGTATATATACGAGTATATATACATTTCAAGACGAAAAAAATTATGTGCTTATTTTTGTCAATAACATTTTTTTCGCTGAGTTATAGGTATTTGAAATTTTTAAGATAAAAAATTCATACCTCGAAAACGGTTCGAGAAAAAAATCTGAAAAAATCATGAAAGCTACTTTCAATAAGTACCAAAAAATATTAAAAAATCAGCCAATTGAAAAATAGTCGGGTCAGACCCTAGGTGATTTGGTATGGAATGCCCTATATACGAGTCAGTATGATATATAGATGTAACGTAAGTGTGTACGTGATGTTGAGCTCGGATATGTAAGTTGACTAAATCCAAATAACTGCGCATCCACTTGTGGAACAAGTACTTTTTTCGTTTTTGATAAAACATATAAAAATATATGTGAGCCGCGACTGTAATGCCATCCAGCAGTGATCGATTATGTATTCTTTTTTATTAAAAAAAAATACTATATGACACAGATATAATTTTGTCTTGATGCATATAGATAAAAGTTTTTATATTATCGTAACTTGCAACTTTCTGTTTATCGATTGTGTAATGTCAAATATAGAATATATGTCGCCATCTAACGAAGAACTTGCAAATTATATACGAAGACAAGTTTCGATTTTTCTATCCTCATGAGAATATTCTACTACGAATTAAATTATTTACACACATTATTGTATTTTATATTATATTTAATACAATAATGTGTAAATAATTTATTATTTCATAGTTTCTGTCTATTATTGAGTTTATTAATTTTAACTTCAACATATATAAAATTAAAGGTTAATCTCAATTTTTATATTCAAAATTTGAAAATATCTCAAAAAGAGTTTTCTATGTGTATTATATCAACTTTATCTTTTTATCTGTTATTTTTATATACAAATATAATTTATTATATGTCACAATATAAAAATTGACAAAGATTATATTCTAAAAATACCTTGAATAAAATAGATTAAAGAGAAAAAAAGAAACTCGTATTTTACAAGTAATAAAAAACTCCATATTGTATTGCTCAATATCATTTTACGAGAACTTTAATTATCCGCGCGTTTAAATTTGACCACAGCGTAGTGGTAAAGTGTTTATGTCTGATTAAACAGATCGAGGGATTTGGTACGAAGACCGGAAAGCCAATAAAATCGGTGATTGTGTTAAATTGCGGAGTCCTGTCAACAAAACGTGCATATGAAAGGTTGTCCATGCTTCAAATATGAGCAGACTGAATTATCTTCACAGGTGAAAATATAACTTATCGTAAATTCTAACTGTGTGTATCAATAATCTTAACTTCAATATCATTTTATTAAAGATTTATCGTGTAAATTAAAAAATAAATAATAAATAATTCGTTTTATGAAAAGATATCAAATAAAGATTGTGCTACATAATTACAACAGAAGTCTATTCCTTTAAATATTATAATAATAAAAAAATAATATCCTCTTAAAAGCTTTTGCAAGTTTTAGAATGTTATTTATTTCATAATTTACCGAATATTAATCACTTGATCGCATTTTGTACCTATGTATTCCAAGCTTGATGAAAAAAATATCGATTCACGGACGCAATGAAATTCTATAGTCATTATGAATGCACCCCAACGCTCATAATATAGAAATACCTATGATGGGTAGCATATTTAGCACTACTTATTAATTAGAATCTTAAATGGACAGAATTAAATACAAATCGATATTAAAAATTATATTAGTATGTATGAGAGTTTTCTAACACGTGCCAATGAAATTTCCCCGAATTTTTTTCCAGTTTGTGATCAAATATTTCACATTAAATGTTTTTTCGTGGAACATTAAAGTACCCATTTTATAACACGGCGACATATTGTATAGAAAACATAAAAATAAATAAAGTTGTGGAAACAAATACACATTCAATTGATAAAAAAATATAAACAAGCAAAAATAAATAAACGAATATAAATTCAGACATAAATTAAATTGATGGTATATGCGCAGGTTGCAGCATTGCTGTTTTAAATGCAGGTCATATATGCGATTTAAAAATTGGAACTCGTGTACAATTTGATTGTAATCTTAATTGATGAACAGACTAGGATATTCGTAGAATAAGCAATTAAGCAAATCTCATAGTGTGTTTCCAATTTAACAAAATTTGTGATAAAGTTAAGATAAGAAATTTAGACAAGTTGTCTGAATTGTTTTAAAAACAAAAATATTTAAGAAATATTTAAGAAACATATAGATATATTTGTTAATTCATAATTGAATAACATCCATTGCTAAATGCAATTTTATTACATATACTACGAAGTGTAAGAAATGCACAACAGATAAGATAAAACCATATTTTTAAGGAAATTTCAAAAGAGATTGGAGAATGTGAATTTCGCTTCATTTCATTTGTTTCACGACTAACTGTGATGGAGTCAGCATAATCAACATAACAATAAACGGGAAGTTTTTCTTGTCGACACAACCGAGTTTTACGTTTCTTGTTTTACGGCCGCATTATACATGCAATGTACATACTCGGTCTTTTACGATTCCAAAAGATTTGCCGGTTGTTTCCAACTGTAAGCATGTATCGACCGCAGGATATTCCTGATATTCATTACGATATCTACCTCTGATTTCTCGGATGTCCCACATTCCGCGAAATGATGCATACTTGGCATTCACAACTAATCCGACCATTATGCTTTCGAGCATGTCGTAATGATAGAAGACCATCCTCCACCTTTTTACTCTCTTTCATTCTATTTCTTTCTTTTCTCTCTTACGTGAAAAGTATTATGATCATTAGTTTTAGGCGGTGTTACGAATCGCAGTTACAAATATACGAATGTTAATAAGAATTAAGGAGAAATGAAATATAAGAATAAAATATAAATATGAAGATAATAAAAAAGATATCCTTATACTTAATTTTTTCTTCTTCAACTTCAAATTTTTCTTTCTCAATAAATAGTAGCACTATTTTTATCGCAAAACATATTGCAGGACGTGTGTCTTTTTGTACATTGATAACGTTATATTTTATATATTTCTTACATATTTTATTAATATACATTCTGATTTATAAATAATTTAAAAATAATATGCTTGGCTTGGGATATATTTTATTGCGTATTAGTATCATTTCTCGTAATTTATGTTTATTTTGTAATTCATGTGTATCTATATTTTTCGAAATAATAACACTTTAATTTAATATTGTAAAAACAATCATATTCAGATTTAACTGTGATATATATAGAATCGTATCACAGTTACCACAGAGACAAATTAATATTATTAATCTTTCCAACAATAAATAAATTCTCTTTGTATTCATTATGTTTTAGTTACTACAATAATTATTATTATAACATCGTAGTGTTTATACTATTTATTATTACGTCGACACATTATGTATTATATTGCCGTTATTGAATTATTGGGATTACGGAAATTGTGACTGCGATCGTTGTGACATTACAGTTAGTTGCCTTGATAATTAATATCGCAACCCTCCAATCATAATAACGATTATTATTACATTAAAACAATTATTGATGCAAAGATCGTCGTACCATGAAAATCTCTTCAATGACCATCACAATAATTACGACGCATTAATTATGGCAATTATCAATAGCGTTAATCATGTTTATTTCAAGTTTAAAACAGCTTGTCTAATCGAATTATGATTTAAGAAATAATATGGTCTCTGCACTGTTACACAATAAAATGAAGAAATTATACAACAGGACAAAATTACAAACCAAAAATTGCCATATATATTCATAAATAAATTGGCTTGATCATTATATTATATATTTTTAGTAAAAATATGACGTAATAATATCTGCAAACAAATATAAAAAATAAAGCGATTTTTTAGAAAAGTTACATATAAAGTATTAAAAAATGAGAAACCAAAAAATTGTAATAGTTTCTTTTTTTAATTAAAATAAATTATTTTCTAAAATTGGATAGTAACGTTCTAATAGCATTTCATATTAGTGCTAAAAATAGCGCTTATATTAGTAAGTACTGACTAATTATTTATCGATTTCTAACTAAACTATATTTGTTATGCATGGTGTCGTTTTCTCCGTCTTTTTATATGGCAAACTGTCTTTTTGATATTCCAATCATAACGCGTTTATTTCGTTTCATTAAAGAATTTCTTTACTTCTTCCCGTCATCATTATGACACGCGGCCTCGCTACGTGACTAGAGTGATCGATCATGAACTTTTCCTCATTAATTAAAAATAATTGTCTTTCATATTGAATTTAAGTGATGACGTTATTGCACGTGACCGAGACGTTCGAACATATTCGTCGCATGTGCTCGTGTCATGAATTGCACTTCCTCTCGAGTTTTCGCTCGCATTTATGCGGAGAGACATATGTCGGCTTCACCGCCATTCCGACAGCTTAATATTTTCTACCGATATAGCCAGTGCGTCGTTATTGAAGTTTCAATTCGCGTGCTTGCTTTGCGGGTATCTTCTAACAAAGATATCTCCACGTGGATAAATGAGAAAATATTTTTACGATCTCTCGTTTACGACTTTTTTTATTGGCTCGATAGCGCGCGCGCTCCGATATTTAGATGCAAAAGACGCCGTTACCGAGGAAAGGAATTTTAATACGATATTTCTGCGCGAACTCCCGCGTCTGTAGAAATCTCATGAGATCCTGATTGGCGCAACTTTCAAGGACACTAGTGTTCAATTCTTTTGAATAAATTTTTAATTATCTTTTTTCATATAACTTTCCCATTAATAAATGAAATTTTAAAATTGTAAATGTACATATGTGTATATAACATTATTATGTATATATATATATATATATATATATATATAAAACATTATTATTTACGTTATTGTATATAATTACTTTGTAAAAATTATTTTAATGTTTTTATATACAATGTGTCAAAGGATTAATTTACATCAAATTTTAAATTCAAGCTAAAAACATTAAAATAATTTTTACAAGTAATTGTATACAATTACGTAAATAATTTTCTATCTTTTTATACAAACGGGAAAGATATAAATAAAAATTTAGTGTTTTAGTATTTTTTGCTTTCATATATTGCTCACATGTTATACAATTGAAAAATTTATCATTAAAAAAGTAGCAGGGTTCTCTCTATTATTTTAAGCTTTTTGAAAATAAGTCAGGCACTGCCGAGCTTCCTCTCATTGTTATGCTAATTATTTTTAACACTGCCGTTTAATGATATAAACATCATCAACATGAAATACCATGACATGAAATATCTATTTTCATGTTTCATAATTTTGCATTATACAATATAATTCATTAAAGAGTAAAAACTACCGATTAGCGAACCCCCTCCAACGTCCTTGACCTTGACATATGTTGTCAAAGTCTCGACCCTGAGTAACCTTCAAGAGGTTTTAGCCGTCGGACTCTGTTTGTTAAAAAGTTATTAACCAAAAAAGTTTGAGAAATATAGCAGTTATTTTGTGTATTGAAAGGCTTAAACAACTAATATGTATGTGTAAATAGCATATGTATGAACGAAAAACACACACACACACACCCAC
>NJRL01000409.1:42205-53905 GCA_003063815.1 Aphaenogaster rudis
CGACAGCTAAAACCTTTTGAAGGTTACTCAGGGTCATGACCTTGACAACATATGTCAAGGTCAAGGTCGTCGGAGGGGGGTTCGCTAATCGGTAGTTTTACCTTTGTAATTTATACATCACGTTATATAATTTAAATTACTTCATAGATAAACAATACCTAATTAATTAGACTTCCTGATGCCCCTTTAATAAATTTCTTATAAAATATAAACAAAAAAAATAAAACATTTATACAATCAAAAAATAGGAAATTGCTTTAAATTAGAGGTGGGTTTTCATTCTGCAAAATTTGTATAATTCGTATAATATACGAATAATAAAGCTACATTGACAGGCTGAAGTCGTTATCTAAATTATCCAGCGGGAATCCACAAAGCTACCAGAAAGAAAACGGTAAAAAAGGATAAGTCATCTACATTTAATTCGTTGTTCGAAATTATCCCACCCAAATTGGCGCCGTCGGCCGTGGCGCCGGGAGGAAATTGAAATTGACCTACCTACAATCAGGAAAAAATGAGGAACTACTCGGCAAAACTCATCCCCAGTATGTTTGTCGCGCACGAGTGACATTTCGCAATTCCCATTTGAAGCAGAAATTTAAATTATAGATTTCGCGGAAGCAATTTTATTCACTCTTTGCAAATATTGCGAAAGATCCGACTGAATCTGATCCTATCACGTACAATTCTATTACTTTATAGCTTAACGAAACATCAAGCGAACAGAAAAAAATAATACAAAACAATATCATAATATATTAATTTAGAGTAGATAATAAAAAACAGAGTTTAAAACAAAGCTTTGAAACAGAGCGCTAAGGGAATTATTAGCCGCGATTATTATAAAAGTCTCGCTTATTACATGGTCTTTGATTATAAGATAAAATAACTTCAGAACGAGAAAACACATCGCTTCGTAAATCCTGGAAATAAACTTATCAATAAAATAATTTAATAAGATTTAACAAAGTAAGATTAAAAGATTATAAGGAATGTAATATTGAAGTAAATTTTCATCAAAAGAAAGAGGACTTTATGTTAGTCTAAGAATAGTTTCCAGTTCGCTGAAACATTTCAGCATCATGTTACTTGAAGCGCATCGGTCTTCCGTGGTAATGAAGCGTGCACGATTCAGTATTGACCGCTCATACCGCCAAATGAAATAATCGAAATACCTCTATGAGATTATCTAATCGCCGGGTCCGTCGAAATGCGGTAAACTCCGAACAGGCTCGCACGCTCGGAAAATTAGGTCGCTAATTCTATAGATTTCGCGTATTCGAATTACCTCCGCGTGGAACGCAATTGGACGGCGCCGCGCTGGTTCGTTTTAATCACCAATTAAGCTCTTGGTGCGTTTCAACCTCGTCCAAAGAGGGCCTCTCTTAACTCTTGATTCGACAATATTAATCCGGCCAACTTGATTACCGTTTAGTTGAGAGTTATTCTCCGCGAAATTCCGCCTGTTGCCGACGTTCGACGTCGAGAAGAAAAACTGCGAAAAAGAGAAATGTAGCTTTTCCTCTCGAGTACAATATGATGCAAGGTTGATTAATGAGCCTTATACATACAATTAATCATTTCATTGTATACACTTCTACCATACGTTGTAATATATTACGGCGATGTGTAAGCTAGATAGACTTGTTTGCGCAGATACATATGGTTGAGATGAAGCCAGGTGCACGAATTAATAGATGTATATATTTAGATTTCCTAATAAGAGATATATATACAGTATAACATATAATTTTTAATAAAATTAGATACATGCAGAATAAAAAATTTTACATCGAATTTAAAAACAACCAATATAAATCACCTCAGTTATCATTTAATATTTTTGCTAAGAAAAGATAGTTAAATTTTAAAAAATAACTGTACGTATCCTTCTTTTATCAATTTAGCAGTTCTCAGCTATCTAGAAAGCTTCTTGAATTGTTTAACGTTAATGTTTCAGAAAACTTTGCAAAGTCAATTCTTCGGTTGTGCTCTTCATGCAAATGCAAATATGTACTCGCGATGGGGTCGACGAGAATAATAGAAGGATATATATTATGAATATTTTAATATCCAAATAGAGACAGCAAACTTCTCCTTTCATCTCTCTAAAATTCTAAATTTCTCTCAGGATTCTTTCCCGTTTAACTTATTAAAGTTCTCTTTTAAAAACACGAGAAAGAGAAATACTTTAAGAAAGAAAGATAGACGAGTTGTACCGTAAAACATTGTGTAAAATATTATCCCATTTTATTAACATAAACGAGTTCATTAAGGAGAATAAAGGTAAACTGAGCGCATTCTAAAATACCGACATGACAAGCGAAAAAAATTCGACGCAATTTTCTCGCGATTATATTTACTTCTTTCGCGATCTCGTCCTAATGAAGCAGTACATCATTCTCTGAGTTTAACCAGAATTAAAGGGTTTGAGGGATTGCGTTGGCCTGAGAATACGAATTTTAATACGCTCGCAAACACAAACATATTGTCTCCCAGGCATCCTTTCAACCGTAAAATACACCTAAATTTAGACAAGAGCCATGAAAGCTTTGCTAATTACAATATCAACACTTTCATAATATAAGAAAACATCTATTTTAACAGTTTAATAAGTTTACAATGTTTTATCCAGAAAATTTACTAAAAATTATTTATCTGTGTTTAATTATTATTATTAATTATGATTATTTGCAATATATATATTATATTTAAAAACTAACCAAATTAGAATGCACACATACATACCATTTTACTTTTATTATTATGATAATTCATTACTGACATTTATTAATGCCAAAAATTGATGTTTCATATCGTATTATTTAATCGCGCGTATATTAAATTTAATCGCAAAATGTTACGTTTGATTTTCACTTACTCGTAACCCGATATATAAATCTTTGTATTTTTTCACTAATTGCTTAAAAGATTATTTAGCTTTGAATGCTTTATTCAACGAGACATAACGATACCGGCCAATTCCGCATCGGAATGTACGCTTTGAACATGAAGAATGTAACATTCGATGACGCCGGCTGTGAGAGTTTAAAGGCGCGGCTTTGTATAGCAAGAGAAGCAAACCCACTCTGCAAATATATTCCAGAAGCAAAGAGGAAACAAAGGGTTTCATACCTTGTTCGCGAGAAAGAATGTCGTGAAAATTGAACCGACGTGGAAAGCGGTTGCGAAGCAACTATTTGTCGTATCTTTTGAATGGAACACAAACATAGGTAAAATAACCAAAAGCTGTTAAAAAGAATGTTACATCGCGTAGCAGCACGTTTGACAAATTATTCCTTTCAACCGTAAATCTCCAATAGACAACTTTTCTTTCTTTTAGCATTGCGCATTGTAAACTGTACACTAAATTGTACACTATAAACTTCAAGTACTTCGTCACATTTACAAAAATCATTGATAAATATAATTATCAAAGTCAAGTTAATAAATATTAAAATTTGAAAGTAATTAATTCATTAACTTTCAATTAGTTTTAATAATCTCAGTAAATATTACATACTACTATCTCAATAAGCATTTAATATCTGTATGGCCTACATAATATCTACAGACAATAAATAAATTACTATACAGACAAAATAAAAGGAAAAAATTAGAAAGTTATAGGGTTATCAGATCTGTTTTCTCTGTCATTTATTACAATCAATATTAATTAATCTTATACAATTTATAAAAATAATATATTTTATTTTTTTACGTAACACCATAACCATTCTTAATTTACATTCTTTGTATCATTTTGGAGAGAGAGAAAGACAGAGAGAGAGAGAGAGAGAGAGAGAGAGAGAGAGAGAGAGAGAGAGAGAGAGAGAAAATGGTAATTAATTACAAGCTTTAAACAAGGAAAATATTTCTGGGATTTTGGTAAGAACTTTAATTTATAACAAATTGGAATTTAATTTAAGATGGCAAACTTTTTGGGATATGTACGATCACATATATGCGACAAATATTACGATCTACCTTGTATATCTTATCTTTATAGCTATATATGTCTATAAAAATTAATATTTTAAAATATGTTAAAACATTAAACTTTTAATGTTTTAAAACTTTTAAATTTCTTATTCAAAGAATTTATAATTTTAATTTATAAATTATAAATTTTTAAGATGTTTATCTGAATTTGTTTCTCAATTATTTTAATGCGTACGAATTCTTGTAATCGATGACTGTTGATAAAGTTCTTCAAAAGATCTATAAAAGATCTTTATTAATATCCTGAAAAAATATATTTTAATAAAATTTAAAATTTAGAAAATATATTTTAATACGATCTAAATTTCATTGTATTCCATTTGCAATGCGAGTTAGCGTATTAAATATTTTGTACAACAGTTTAATGAGAAACAGTTCACCTTTGTGTGTTGCTACCAAAATAGTTATGCATGTAAATTATTATGTAAATTCTGAAGTATGAAAATAGTTAATTTTCTGCCATAATAGCTTTTTAAGTTAAATCGATACTATCGAAATATAAGTTTATGTTCTACGTATCGATAACTTAGTTAAAAAATCAATATAAATTAATCAAAATCTAATTAGTTCAAAATCTAATTCTAAATTTATTTATGCTATATTTCAAAAAATAATTACTTAAATAATATTAAATTACTTAATGTATATTTAAAAGTTCCCCCGTGCTCCCCCTCTGATTCTAATCAGAAATCCTCTTTTCTTTCAATATATGCTTTATTTTTTCTTTTATATTTTTTCCATAATTCATTTAAGATGTTATATATATATATATATATATATAAAATACGATATAATATAATATAAAATTACAAAGTATAAAATAAGATATACACGGAGAAAATTTTATATTAAAAATTACTATGTATGGCAGTAGATGTGAACCATTGCTGGAATTATAAAATTTTTTACTATGTTATTATATTAATAATTATTAAACTCTTTTGTGAAAACATAGTAAAAATTTTTATAATTCCAGCATGGTCCACGGTTACTGGCGTTACTGCCATACATAGTAATTTTTAATATAAAATTTTCTCCGTGTACAAATAAATTGTGTACATTATAAATGTTTCATTAACTCCGAATTAAAACGTTCAAAATGCATATACTAACATAACATCCATGATTTTCGTTTATAGCTATCAGTACACTTATCGAGATAAATGACATATCGACTGTAAAATTGTTAAGATTTGGATATCGCGTAATTCAGAATGCATAAATTACAGATTGCTTAATATATTATATTATTTAATATTGTGCCATTTTTACAATAAAATATAACGTTTTGTACATAATTTCTATAAACCCCTGTACCTCATAAATTTATAAAAATAAATTTTAATTTTTAAATATTATAAAGATTTTTTACGTTCTTTTATTGTTAAACTATGCTCTCCTATTCCAGCTATTTCTATCCTTATCAATTTACATTTCTACCTATCCGTATTCCTACTTATCCATATTCCTACCTGTATCTTTATCCAGTACCGATCTACAGTTACGACCGCGATCATGTAATTAGGAAAATGTGCACAAATTTAAATTTCGTGCACCAGTTTAAATCGCGAGCGTTCGAGAATTTTATTGGGACTTTAATTTACGCTAGGATTTAATTGTTTAGAGTTTAAATTCGAGGCATCTTTCTTTCTCCGATTATGTGTAATCGCACGTATGTGAGACAATATTACTAGCCTACCTTTGTATGTTTTTTATAATGTATCTTTTTTCACCTTGTCTAGTGTTTTTTACACTAGCCTATCTTGTGTACAATCTTCTTCTTTTTCTGGTCAGATTGAACTCACCTTTTGTTGTTTCTGGCCAATATCCATTCTGGCTCCTTATAGCCAAAGATAAGAAGGAGAAACATTCCTTCTTCTATTGCCGGGTAATCATAGTCGGCAGATAAGCATAAAGATTTACGCTCTTTTTATGATGCGCGAAACATGAACACGTCGCAAAGGGCCACTGTAGTTAATTTAATTAATTAATTACAAAATCTACAATCTAAAAATGTCCGTTAACATATTAATTAATTTTGCATTTATTCTTTACACATTTATTCTTAACACTTTCGATCGATAATATTTATATCTAATCAAAAATATATTTAATTCAGAAAAAATTCGGAAAAAAATTTATATATATATCTAATAAAATTGCCACAGATCTATTACCCCAATAAGAAAGTTAATTTATCACTCACCGACCCGAACAGCTGCGCAACAGCAGAGTTATCAGCCACGTAGCTATGTTGATTCTATAACACACAAACGTAAGATTCAAATTAAAAAAGCGCTCAAAATAATCAATGTTTAAAAAGATAATTCTTATATGCATCGAATCTTTTATTAGTCTTTTAATTAGAATTTTATTATTAAAAAATAATTATATATTTTCCGAAAAAGATTTTTAGAAGAATAAACTTTCATAAAATTTTTAGATTACTTCTTTTTCCTTAATTAATATTTCTATATTGCAAAATAAAACAATCCGAATAAACAGAAAAAACAATTAATTTTATGTAAGTGAGAAATAACAATCACCGCAAGGTTACTCCGGCGTCCGATGCCTCTCCTAGGTTTGCTCCTCTTCTCAGACTATCCAAATTGTCAGCTTTATAGAATTTCCTCGACACAGTCTCTCGATGCCTCTCCGGGTTGTTATTTTCTGAATCATTTGAATAAACGATTCGATTAAATGAAAATAAGAATATACTTTCATATATACTATACTATATAAAAATTGATTACATATATACATATATATACACTGAGGCTATATGAATTGTAAGCTCTCTCGACACTTGCGAAAACGTGGATAACAACGATCGCACGATACTGTATATGGCACTGCCGAAGTTAATATGCGATGCGACGAACCAGCTGCGGTTCGCATATTCGTTTATTCAACTAAATCGGCGGCGATGGATACATTAGCTTCTCCGTTGTTAGAGTACTAAGCCCTTCAGGATACTGAGTCCCTCCACCACTTCAAGATTGTACTGTAAAAGAGTTATTATTGATATGAAAAGCTATATATTATCTAAAATATACTCTAAAAAACGCGTGTACGTGTGTGTGTGTGTGTGTGTCTCCAAAGTTCTATATTCTATCTTATTCGCCATCTCAAATATGGTAAACGGGTATGTGGGTAGCGTTCTACCCACAGTTACATAAATAACTTCAGATTACCGCTAAGCTTTTGCCAAACTTTCGTCTAACTGTCATAAAACCCATTCAAAATCATTAACTAGATTTACAATAAACACGCCTCGGGCCAAAACAGATATGTTTTGAACAGTTTATAACAGATGCCAAAACCCTTCCATGCTCTTCGGTATATTCACCAAAACGTCAAGTTTAACTAGCTTTGCTGCGCGGATTAGTTTCGCAACAGTAGAAGTTCTCACGCGACTTTGCCTCCAATTAGTACGGAAGATTCGACTCTCAGTTTTAATAGAAATCTATCGGCGCGAACAGTGGACGAGTAACGTCAGGAATTGATCGTAGATATTCTCGGAAGTTCTCGCTACGTAAACTTCATTATTACTGATGCGGATATCACGTTCCTGTATTATACTGTGGATACCACGGTATTGTCATTCGCACTAGTATGGAAACAGTATTATCCAGTATTATTCATAGGGAAATGAAATTGGCGCCAATTTCGTGACGGATAAATTGGCTGGGTTTCTAAAACGCTACCGGAACATAACTCGGATAATATTGTCTTCCACACAATACTACGGGCAATGTGTATACAATAGCCAATGCATTGCGCGGATTGGTTATCGCTTCTATGTCGATAACAGTGCTGGTTTCTTAGCACCAGAGAAACCGAGTTACATAATAGCAAATTCTATTACCTATTTCATCGTCTTAATGGAATTTTCCTCTTTATCGAAGAATAGGAGAACCTCGAATAGTAAAAATTTTCATGAAACTGCAATGTATGTCGTCAATATTGACATTATTTTTATAAAATGTATAAGAAAATATTTTAAGAATTTCAGAAAAAGAATTTGAAAAGATGCAAAATGTTCCTAAAGAAAGGAATCTGATAGTCGTTTTCCTCTCGAATTATCGCTTTTTCTAAGAACTCGCTTAAAATGATTTGGCCTTAGGTCATATTAATGGGATTTTTTCAAATCCCATTAAATAAATTCAAAAAAGAACAAATTTTTTATTCTTCAAAGTTCTCTTCTATACCATCTAAAAAACAATATAAATGATTTAAATATAGCTTAAAAGACACATCTTTATTAATAAATATGTTTCTCGATAACTAATAATTAATCACGTTTGTCAATCGACACTTAAAACATAATTATTTAGAATTATTATAACTACATATAAATATTTAATAATTTTCAAGAATGACAATCTTTCTTACGTTTCGAAAATCTTTATATTCCATTATCTTATTCAAAGATACGGTTCGACTATCGCAAATTTTTCTAAATTTCCTCCGCATGATTCGGGGATTAGGCGCATTGACAGATGTCGATGCATTTGTAAAGAGATTAGATCAACAGACAATGTGACGGTACGTGGCTTTGTCACGCATTCCCGCAAGAGATGTTACCTACGAGATCCAACAGCAAAAAAATATTTTTTAGATCTGTGCATAATCGAGTATCCGATACGCTCGTTTCAGGAGTGATACAAAGCTACAGCTTAAATCCGTCACCGATCGTAATATTATTGGCTGATACAATCCAACATGATCCTGTATCGTATACAGAACCGTGGAATTCAGATTAGAATGTTAATCAATTATGTACGATACTCGAATCATAATAAATCAAATATTCTACGTAAATGTATCTTGCAAATATTATTCGTGTGGATAAAATTCTTCGCAGAGACTACGTAGTGAATATTTTAAAATTAAATTTTAATGTTTGCATTACATATAAGCTGATTTCTTTGTTCATAACTTTATTTTGTACTAACATGCATACAGATTATATTTATTTTACCTTAAAAATCAAAATGTTTCGTGTAGTTCTCGTACCTATCGCACATAAAACTTTAATAATACAAAAATAAACATAAAAATGTATAAGTTATCAATTTTAATTGTAACCATGGTAATTCAAATAACATTTAAATAAAAAGAAAAGCATTTCTCTGTTTCATAAAAGGTTAACAACCAATTACGAGTATTTCAATATTTCAACGTAGACACGAATCATTCAGTGTTGCGTAATGAAGGACGAAGAATTATGTGTATATATTGACAATTTGTAAAATACGTCTCTCTCTATTTTTACATTTTTTGGTTGTACATTTACTTACTTTTACCCGAAGATACAATATATAAGTGCTATGTGCTTTAAATGCTTTCAACGCTGAGAGATGGAAATTGCAACGTCAAGCGAATTTATATAGCCAAGTTGAAAAACAACTGACGCGAATAAAACATCTTGCATGCGATAAGATTGACACGGAAAAATTCCCGAGAAAATGGGACGAATATATGTATATTACGATTTGATGTGACTTCTGAAATTTTTTATTTCAAGACTAATTGCGATAAAGGGCAAAAAGGATATTGGAAGATGTGATCAAACTTTTTCCGGATTAATTCGTAATTGACAAATTTTTTCCGGGCTTTTCCCGTGTAAATCATGCTTAACAGATAATCTATATAATAAAAAAGATATTTATTTATTTATTATATATTTCAATTCGCAGATCTTTTTAATATTATTATTAATATTATTAATCTCTTTTTTATAAATATAGAAATTTATTAATATAAAACTATATGAATGAAACTGCTGCAAGAATTACTACAAAATTGTAATCAGTTAGTTTCTAATAATATATCCTTTCGATAGAAGATTATTCTCATTACCTGTGTATAAATTAGCATCATGAGTATCCAAATTGAAGTCTTATTATTAACTATGTAGATATCACGTGTGCATATGTGCTGAGATATTTGTTATAACCTTAGCAGAGCTCTCAATGAATAGCCGTGTAGCCGGCTTCTCTCCATGATGAAAATCAATAGATGTAATTAAATCCGGCAGCATCGAGACACGCTAAATACCATTTCGCTGATAAAAAAATTAGATATCTCGTTTAAAGCTAATTTATCTTATCATAAACACGGAAAGTATTTTTAAGACTGAAAAGCGCTGCAAAAGAAGAAAGAGAGAAATTAAATTTTTGCCAATAAAAAGTTGATTACAAAATAATTACAGAGTAACATTTTATATTATTATTTATTGCAGTAATATCGTAGAAACAAAAACTGTGACTAAAAACCACAAAAAAGTTGTAACTCCACTGCTGAAAAAATAATCAGTGGCTTTTTTTATATTTATAGCGAATGGCGAACTTTGCTGATAATTTATTTTAGGAGTAACTTGGGAATTCAAGATGAGATAAAAGGATCTTATACAAAAGTACAGCATGACACTTTTCTGACAAACTGAGAGAAAAGCCGGTGCTCGCAACATAGACTTTGAAGTATTCGTGCCCTGATGCTCACCATATAACAAACGGTGCAAAGGGCGTAATGTTGCGTTTTATAAGGGTATAAAAGGATCGTGACGTCGTAGCAGAGACGGAAAAATGGAAAACGAAATTTAATGGACGAGGGTCAAAGTATTTGAACGTATCTCTGTTAGCTTTAAACACACTGTTGAAAAACTGTAAGTACCGCGATAAAAGAATTTCACAAGAATTAAGAGCTTGGCAAGAGTGTGAGATGTTTATTGGCTACTCGATGCCGTAATAATAAAATATTTAATAAAACGTAAGTTATCGCTTCAGAAATTTTCAGTAGTTTTATTCCAATACCGACATTTATCGTCTCTTGGTATTATTCATTAACGCGCAATAAGTTTTATAAAATTTAAAAAGTTGATTAATGTTTATAATTTTTTGAAATTTTAAAATTGTTGTTTTATGTAAATCATATCTGTAAGATATATTTAAAGTTAAATTATCATAAAATAGAATTACTCATTTTTTATTTTATGATAGAAGAAATACGACGCCCGCCCGGAGTGAAGGGAGGTCCAGGTTCAAATTCTGGCTGAGGTAATATTTTTCGCAACAAATTTTCTAACAGTTTTCGTGATGGGAGGGTGTTGAAGGGAGGGGGGGAATCATATAGATGCTTTAACATTAATATTAAAATTTGTTACTCGTAGATGACCACAATCCGTATGGTTGATACGTAGTAACAAATATAAGTATTATCTCTTGCCAGTTGAGTCGTCTTACAATTTCTTACACAAGAAATATATATTTATATTTCTCAAAAAATAATAGTTTAGTCTACCAGTAATTTTTATAGACAAAAAAATATACCTACTTTATTAATTCGACTATATGGCAAATAATGTGAACAAAAGTTTCACGACGTTTTGACCCTTGGTTTGGATCCTTATCAAGTGAAGTCTACAATAAATAAATACATATCACTGATTATTAAAATAGAAAAAGGAATAAATAATGACAAGGTAACATAATAAAAGAAAGAGCAATACCTAAATCATCCACAGGAGAGTCGTCAATAGATCTAAACAAGACATGTATTCGGTCATGAAATTATTCCGATAAGATCATAGATTGAAAGCTAAAATATTTTTAAACAGAAACATACTTTAAATAAAATAAATAGATTGTATAAAGTAGATAAATTAAGATTGATAAAATTAATAACCCGAATAAA
>NJRL01000409.1:54365-79261 GCA_003063815.1 Aphaenogaster rudis
ATATAATAGGTGGAGTGTAATCAAGCGGTGTACATATTTGGTTAAAATTAAAATTGTAATTATTCCACATCGTAAAAAACACCAAAAGTGACACATTAAGAGTAATGTCATAATATGTTACTTTGTCATTATTTATTCCTTTTTCTATTTTAATAATCAGTGCTATGTATTTATTTATTGTAGACTTCATTTGATAAGGACCCAAACCAAGGGTCGAAACGTCGTAAAACTTTTGTTCACATTATTTGCCAGATAGTCGAATTAATAAAGTACATTTTTTGTTTATATTTCTCATCTTAAAATAGTACTTTAAACATTTTGCATGGATATTTCTGTGATTACCACTTTATGATAATCATAATTTATTGATTCTATTTGTTAATTTCAATTTCATTGTTCAAATAAAATTAGATAAATAAAAATGAGATTGTGCTTTTCTTTTTACATCAAAAAAGTTTAATCTTTCATTATTTTAAATAACGAAACAATATGATTTGTTAGATACTAGAAGAATTCTGTAGTTTTAAATCAGAAGTCACGATCGTAGTCTTTATCACAGAAATATGTTTTGCATTATATATAGTAGCCACCATCGCTACGTTGGTGCCTCTCTATACAGTACAGTGTAATAATCGCATTAAACTGTCTACCTCAGTTTATGAGCTTTGCGCGTTACGGTATTTAGACGGTCACGTGTTTATAATAACGTAAAATTCTATATCAGTGTAATATTTTGTAATAAAATTCTACACCGGTGTAATATCTTGTAATAATAAACAAGTAATAAAAACCGTTAAAAGAGCGCTTATTTGCACGTGAAAACGCCGTGACACAACTGTGATACGAAATAATCCTTTAATCCTAGAAATTCTCAGTCCCTCCGATACCTCATTATCTAGATAAATCATGTTCTTAATGAACATTTCCACTGATACTTCAGCAAAGGCTCATCTTCTATTCAAAATTTTGTCACGTTGGTAATTTTATTCTAACATCGTATAATACAATATAATTAACTGAGTTAATTAATATGGATCGTCCAAAAATATATAATCGAAATTAGTATATCACGTCCAATATGCCTTAAACGCGTAAATCCCGCAAAATGCATGTATTATTAATGAATAGCCGATATCGCGCCTTTGAATTACTCTGACAACTCGTGAATTACTTCACGCATTCAATCCGAAAATAGTGAGCAAATTACATTTAAATCATCAAAAGATTCAAAGCGCGATACGAGATAATATTCGAAACTAAGCATTGTTGAAGAAATAATTATGTCCGTAAATTTTATAATATAATAATTTATAATTTCTATTTCCTCTTTCTTCAATTTCTATTTGAATAAATCGGGCGAAATACCTACTTCGATAAAGTTATTGCCTCAATGCTAACAAATCGTTAATCATGGAAGTTAATTAATCGCGCAATTTTATAATTGTTAATTATTCATAGGAAATAATTGCGATCGCGTTTCCAAAGATATTAACATGATAACTGACGAGACGGCTCGCGTCGTCACTACTAGACAGCTCGAGTGCTCACCACGCGAACGATAACAAAGGAATCGCGTGTACACAGTAACAGAGTTGTACGCCACAAAAAAACAAGCTAAACGCGGCTTTGTGCCAGCCAGTTCTCCATCACAAAATATTTAATGTATATATTGCATACTGTAAATTTTATTTTTCGTATTTCACATTATTGTTGAAGGCTACTATCGCACATTAAATCTGATACTAATCTGAAGATTAAAATTTATTTTATATTGATAAAAAATTACTTATGTCGATTAATTCATTATTAATTTATCAAATTGCCTTTCGACCAATTACTTTAAAAGGACTGAAATAGTGAGGTTTTAATAATTTAATTAATTTTGTTATAATTTTAAAAAATTAGGATGTAGAGAAATAATAATGATAAATCAATTTTCATTTTCCGATCACATAAAACAAAAATAAATAATTAATCATTCAGTAGTTTGTTTAAAAAAAATAAATCAATTGCATGTTAAACTTTACGATTAGTAATCAATTTGCCAATATATCAGTAGATTAGTATAGACAGAACTTAAGTATAAAAGACTAACAAACAAAATTAGCGAAATAAAAATCAAAATTATTTGAATTGTGAGAATCAATAACAGATAATAGATAAGTATGCATATAAGAGCAATTATTAAGTGCATGATATCACATGTTGGCCTACGTTCGTTTGTAACTCGAAAACCATCGTGACGTCGACAATTTCGTATTTCTTCTCTAATTAATTCCCAGAATATAAAAATATTGTACGTTTATAAAACATCCTGTGTAAACATCATTTATAAGTGTTAAGTAGTTTGCAAAGTGACAACATGGATATAGTCTTCCGCCCGACAGTAAAGTTCACTTTAGTTTCTGGTACGTGTTGAAAGTCATTAAAATACGCGCATATAGTTGGTAACCCGCTCGCCGCAAGTTGCCACCTATTCGAGAACTAATTAAACGAGCTACGCCCTCATAAAAGCAAATAACTGAAATATATTCCTATGTAATAGTCTTCTCTGAAAACAATCGTAAACGAATAGGAAAATTTGATCTTACTTCTATTTGCGGACATTTTGCGGCTTAACTATTAATTAGATGCTAATCTTAGTGACAAATAAAGATTTATTTGTCAAATGCCTTTAGAAAAGATATTTGCCAATAAAATTTGAAAAAGATAAGCAATTTTTAATAGTCGTTACATGTATTATATAAAAGATAAAAATTTATCAATGAAAAATATATTCAATTGTCGCAATCATGTCATGTATTTTGTGTACATAATTGACTCTGCGTTAATCTATATTTCGCAAAATTAAGTAATTTGGCGAATATTGCTCAGATTAATATTTATCGATATGAAAAATGGCGTATCTTGAACGAGAAGTCGATATGCCGACGTTATTTCGAGACATTTATTTCATTTTATTCAGGGTTTCAGTTTCATTGAAATTTTTCTTCTTTTCCTATTTTTAATTCTAACGTGCCAAAGGCTCGTTAAATCGGACTTCTCTCGTTTCGTTTCACTTCTCTCAGCCTTTCTCACGAATGCCAGTATCAATTCGCAGGAAATGAGCGCAGCGAGAGTTTCAAGTTAAACGAAGAAGCGAGAATAATGAGATAGTGCGATCAGAATTGTATTTATATAGAACAATTCATCCTATAAATTACCTCTAATTTTACTTCCTATCATTTGGCTAAAAACGTAGACTTTTTGATATTTTATATTTGGATTTAGATCTTCGTTAAAGTTGCAAGCTTGTTTATATTTGCAATTTGTATTTTATAATTGTATTTTCTTTTATAATTGTTCACCTACAATTGAAAAGTTTGTTTTCTGTAATAGTCTGTATAATTCTACAGAGAGAACCTAATTTACATAATTATAGAATTTAATCCAGAATCTAAAGCCGCCCCTGAGTAGTATAATACTAACACGAGGATCTTTTTCAGCGTTATTCGAGGGCGTAAAATTACTCGCTCAAGCGTTCGTGTAGTTAATATACTGGGAACTTGTGCGCGGTATTTTTGCCGCTGAAAGTTCTCCAGAGCAGCCGTCTCGAGAGAAAAAGGAAAAATTGTTTTCAATTCTACTCTCATTTAAATCGTAAGTCAAATGCAAATCAGCCGCGGAAGCTCGTGCGCACATGGTTAAATGCAATCGTATTATCGCGTTCGGAAGTGTGTCAAATTCCTCTTTAATTTGCGAATTCAGGCGAGCTAAGCGCGTCTGCCTCTCTAATTTAACGATTTATTAAAAATAAAAAATAATAGCGCAAATAATTTTATTAAGCAGATTGAGCAATCAAAGCCGAGAGAAAATTTTTGATATATTGTATTTAAATTTTGTTTTAAATGAACATAAAAATTTAATCCTGCCAGTTAATGAATTTAACTAGATCAGCCAACTCTGCATACAATGTTATTAATAAAACATGGATACTAGGAATCACGTAAAAATCGTTTGTTATAATTTTCTCTGTTTTATTGTATTACATCTATTGAAAAATCGTCCACTTAAAATACAATGTAATTATCAGCTTTATTTAAATGTAATATTCAACTATAATACAAGAAGCCAAAAATAAATAACAATTTCAGTTAAAAATGGTTGATTTAGATTTAAAATGAAAATCTAAATTTAACATAAAACAACTTATTTAAAACAATTTTATAAAATTCATGCAATTATGCTTCAGTTATTTTAGAAATATTTTCTATTAAACTTAATATAAGAAGGTTTTATTTAAAATGTATTTACATTTAATACAAAAACAACAAATTAAAATTAACTTTGGTAACAAATACAAACACAGTCTATTCTTAGACATTTTCCCAAGAAATCCATGAAATTATTCCATATTTTATCATTGATGAAGAAAAGAGATTGACGTACCAACGAACAGCGCCGGTTGATTGGCATCTTTTGATGCCGCCAGATTGATAATTTGTGATTGAATCTTGCGTTACCAAGTATTTCGTGATAAACAAAAAACTTTTTACTTCGGAATCAGTTCAAACGTTACTTCATTGGAAACTTATCAAAAAACAATGTAAAGATATGTAAATGAATAAAAAAATTTAAATGTGCGATTAAAATAAACATGCTCCCTTTAATTTATTAAGAAATGTGAATTATTATTTTTGTCTTCAATCATTTAGTTATCCTAGAAACCGATTATACTATTATATATTACGTGATATAATCGTGTGTGTAACACATCAATATTGTTAAACCACATCAGGCCCGGGAACAATCTTAAGTCTTGGACTAAATAATTAACCAGCTATAACACATTACTCTCGTCGGAGCACAAAGTCAAACGTTTAGTTTGTTTCCAGTTTACTGTAGTTAAGGCACAACGATGCTTTAATATATATTGCATACGATATTATACATATATTATAAATGCGTAACTTTCCTCTTTCATTTTTTTCTCATAGCGTTTCATAATGTATGTACAGATTTATGGGATCATTCTGCAAGAACGGACAATTTCTTATCCGCAGAACTGTCACTATTATTTTTTTATGACGAGAATAACTGCTTTCTCATTCCCTCACCCTCCCCATACAACTCAATGGTATCGAAATATCTTATCTGTCGCACATTTTCCGTCACAAAATCGAAGCAACGGCACGATTGCTTGTCGCCTTTAACTCGCTGCGATTCGTTTGATACGCAATTCCTTGTCACCATTATTTTACTACCATATTTTAAGTTGTATAGACTTTTAAATGACTTCGCTATTAATATTTGCTAAATTTGATGTTGTTTCTTCCGTACGTTTCTATATAAATAGTCATTCTTTTATTGTTTACGCAACACAATAAAAGAATGGCTATTTATATAAAAGCGTACGGGAGAAACAGCATCAAATTTAGCAAATCCTCTTTGATGTATTATACCTTTATGTATAAATCTTTATATTTATGGTTTAATAATAATTTTCCTCTATTAATTTTGACATTATTAAATTAGATTAAAACAAGTACAACAATTTGTTTAAACAAATGGAAAGACATTTTTTTATGAGAGATCATCTTTCATTGCATGTATTAAATCCACTATTGATATTTTTGATATTTATACTTGTTTGCCCGTGAACCTCAATGAGATAGCGGTCCTACTTCACCCTGTGCACATACACACATCACTAAAAACAAAAGCCAGTCAGACAATTATGCCTGCTGCAAAATTTTCGAAACAAAAGAAGTAAAGCACAATATCTGAGCTTTATTTTAAGCCTTTTTTGAAGTCTCTAACACGTCTGGTTGTTGCGCTATGAATTTTCAAAAATGGCAAAAAACGCGTTTTTTGAGGGGTTTCAATCCTATTTTTCTGAAAAATCCTACGTGATGGAAAATTTTCGTTTGCAGATTCGGATTCAGCGCGCAAAAGACTACGCAAAACTACTCTTCTTTTCCATGCAACGAACCCATACAGGCCTGTGTAATTAGTTCTAAAAAATTTGTTGTTTTTTTAATGATAATATATATATATTTATCTTAGAGCTTAATATCCTGTTATCATGTATGATTTAGTACAATTCCCGATTAGTGCGATTATTTCGGTTATTTCGAAATATTTTTCATGATACTAGAGATATCAAGTTCAATTTGAGTATTGCAAAACCTGCGTGCGTTATATTTGTTGTTGCATGGCTTCATACATGCACAAATAACATACTTGTTTTCTCTTAATACACGGAAAGCGCGAGATAAACTTTACTGCGAAACTGTGAAGCTATTCATTGTTTTAATCGAGCGATATAAATCCACGAGTTTTTAGATCGTTAATTAATGTAGTAAGGCGAGTTTTAATAAGAAATGAAAACTGCGAAAAATAAGATTTTGCAATAAATAGAAAAGACTTTTTATCGATCTTTTATAAAATGCTACAATATATTGCAGGATAAAAAATAAATATTGTCCTTCCATTTATCGTAATTTGAAAAAAGGAAATAAATTGACAATTATGTTAAAAATAATGTAAATTATTTTTTATTCAATTTAAAATTATATTAAACTAAAATTTAATACCGTTACTGTATAATCAAGATAGTTAAATATTAAATATAATCTCGGATTTTCGAAAGTGATATCCATGTTTTCATTTAATCTTAAGAACCAACAAGTTAATAACGAGAAGTTATGCAATCGTTTGAAGAGAACTTTCAAGAAGATGATTACTTATACGTATTTAAATAATCGATAGCCGACAGTTCGTCAACTTTGTTGCCACTTCGTATCAATTAAAAGTTGAAGAGAAATCTTTCAAAGAAATCTGTTATACTAATAAACTCATTTTATATAAAATTAAAAAATCTTGCTTAAAAGATTTTAAAGAAATACAGAAAGTTTTTACACAAACTTAGAAAAAATTGTTAAAACAGCAATAGAATATTATGCATTATTATAAAGCAAAGTATGTAATTGATTGATATGTAAAATATTTGAACAATTTCATGTCAAATACGAAAATGTTTAATATACCATCTAAAGAAACCAGGAGGAAGCCAAGTATGAGCCAACGCCGATAACGGGGCTCACATAATGTTGTTTATTGAACCAAAATGATTTACAAACGTTTCGACTCAGATTCGAGTCCTCTTCAGGGTACAATAATAAAAGAAAACTTAGAAACTAAAAATGAAAAGATGAAATGAGAATAAAAATTACGCATTCCCACAAAACATGAAACATAGAAAAACAATCAAATGGAAATAGGTAGACTGAGAATTTATAGAGAATTACTGTAATAGGCAATGAATTAGAAATCAAATTAAGAATATATCAATTGAGTGGAAGAAACGTGAATGTGGTGACACCAAATGAAAATATGAATGTCATCCTCCTTGGCTTCCTCCTGGTTTCTTTAGATTTTATATCACTGAGCCTTAACTACATTAATAATTTTTTAATATACCAATTGAATTAAAATATACATATACTCTACATAATGTGCATATACGTATACACGATATATAAAGATGTAATATATGTAAAATTGACTTTGATGTTTGTAAATATTTAACAATTATTTATTTTTTTCTATGATAACATATCATAGAAGAAAATCAATGTTAAATTTTAAAATTTACATTTTGTAAATATTCCTTGTTCACTTCAGACATATGCCAACTTCTCAATATAATTAACATTAATGTTTTATTGTTTCATGTAACACAAATAGAAACTGAATTTTATTTTTGCGATATTCCAGGGTTGATGCAAAGGAAGCGTATACAATGTTATTGGTCTTATAAAATTTAAATGAAGAATTCTACGGCACTCTGTATAGGTGGTATTAATTCAGGAAAGCGCGATGTCGAATAATAAGGCCATTTATAAATAAGCATATGCCGCGCAAAATATCGGTAACTCTTTCCACTATGTTATAAATCATTTACAGGAGCAAAGTTGAATATCACGAAAAGTTTCATCGTTCCACAGTTGCACAGCAATCCGCAATTACCATTTCTGTTTGAAACGTACATTTGCGGTGATTGATCCGAGGAGAGAAATGGCTGGGAGAAACGAAGCGAAAAAGAGAGAAGCCATCAGAGATCCATGCGGAAAAGGCCGAAAGTGATTTCATTAATCCTACGGCTAAAATAGGTCAAAAATAAAAGTAGGTCACGATATTACTTTCATTTTTCTTAACTTAACAAATAAATTCCATTTTGTAAATAAATTCATGTTCTCTCTTTTTTTTCTCTTACCTTCTCCCATCCTCCTATTCTTATATTTTTACTAGGATTAACTGGCTCGCGTATTTTTCCCCACGCAAATTTTAAAACAAAGCTTATCGCGAGATGAAAATGTTTCTCTCGCGAAATCTATCTATATGAGTAACGAAAAGGAAAACTTTCGGATAATGAAGAGCTGTATAGTAATTGCTTTAGCGAGAGAGAACGAGAGCCGTAATTCTTGATAATTATCATTCAAACATTTTTATGCACGGTTATATATGCACGTTATACTTTCTATCTTAAATTAAATACTTTGTAATCAAATCTTCTCCCTTTAAAAATCTCCTGTCAGAATTAAAGCGCATTCATATTGATTTAGTAGGTATCCTGTAATGCGTCGTACTTATTATTTCAGTTTTCGCGAGAAACTTATTATTCTAATTTTTTACGTCCTTTTACGTTATCTTCTTCAGATATATAACATCTGAATCGTAGACATGTATAGATTAAAGACTTGCCAAGTCGTGACAATGATTAATGCGGTCTGGATTTTTATATTGTTGTCGTAGCAAATAGCATTAGTGACAAGATGTAATTAATCCCATTAGATGACTCGAGATTGCTCGTCAAATCTTTTTCCTCTTTTAATACTCGAACGTGTTATAATGGTAAATGGGATTAGAAAATTATTTTCACGTTATTGTGACGATCAATACAATATATTGCACGCGCATAAATTGATGCTACATTCTACCAGCTCCGTTCTAAATCCGATGCAATATTTAAAAAAATGTTAAGAATAAACTAACAATAAAATGGAAATAAAAAAATAAAATGAGAATAAAAATAGCGTCTATAAAATAAAACTTTAAACCTGTTTATAGTTTTCTCGGCAAAACAGAATATTGACCGCGTATTAAACTTAGAAATATTTTTATAAAAAACGTAATTACGTATATACAGCAATTTTTAATAATAAACAAGATTGTAATAATAATATAATAATTACAATGACAAACGTTAATTATTAAAATCTTTTAAGATTATAATACTTAAATACATTTTTAAATTTTGCAATGTGTATATGTATCTCGTAACAAAATTTTCATAATTCCTCAAAATATTATAAAAGAACTAATATAATTTTAAAATTACCAATTATATCCCGGTCGCAGAGTAAATGAAATTTGCACACATCGCGTCATCTTGATCAACGTAAGTGCATATTCAACTTTAATGTTCTAACAACTCATAACCTCGTGACTTTTAGCAAGACTACGCCATTTATGATTCTACCATGGTGCATTAAACATTTTTAAGCTCACGTAGCTTTAACAGTCTCGAGAAATAGCTAGGAAGGCTACATCTTTCAAAATACTTTTCAAAGCCCTAAACAGAAATCCATTTCTCTCCAAGTCGATACTTTAATCCATAAATCATCGTGGGATACTTATCATGACCAGATTTTTAATATTGCAGCTGTTGCTCATAAAAGTTGCTAAATAGATTATATCTCCTTTTTAAATAGTTATACACGGTTGGCAAATTCTAATAATGAAAGAAGTAATAAAAGAAGAAAGAAGCTTTTTTCATTATCTCCTTGCTATTATCTCAGATATACTTTTCAAATTTAATCTTTTTAAATCTGTTCTTTTTCTACGGAAAGATACTTATATTTTTGACGTGCAAAATAATTTAATCCTTTCTAAGTAATAGAAAGAAAAATGTCAATGATTGGTACTGAAAATGTGTGTTGAATAAAGCATCGGATTACTAATCCGTTTTTAATTACATTTATTTAAAAAATTATTAAATTAAAATTCAATATTACGGTAATATTAATCACCAAAAGAAGAGCAAATGTTATAATTTAATAAAGCAGATTTCTGACAATTTTATAATATCGAAATAGATTTAAGCAAAATTTCTTCTCGCCTTTATCTATTCAATTTTTTTTAATTTGGAAATTTTTTTAGTAAAAAATTATTCATTTATTTTATTCTTTTAAGATTTTCATCTCTTTATCATTTAAAAGCTGTATTCGCAATTTAAATTCTGTACACATACGCACGAGAGTCTACAGAGTTTTAATTCGTACCCTCACAGAAAGTGTCTCATAAGCCTAATTTAGCAAGAAGAGAATTAATTGAAATTTGCCCATTAAATAGAGAACTGAGAGTCTTGTTGTACTCACCCCGCGATCCTCGCTTTTCCCATATTCGGTTTCCTCACTACGCAACACTGGTAATTGGAAAACTTTTGCCGGATAAAGGACAGCTTTTCAGGGAATTTTTTCCACCGATATCAATCGCAAAACTTTATTGGGTTCGGGAGCGGAGCAAAAAATGAATTCGTTTCAGCATTGTTTGAGCGTGAGCAAGCTTGAGAGTATCGCATTGCGTTATTTCCCTTTCTCTCGTATGTGTGAAAGTGTATTTTGGATCTCCATACTCTCCGTACTTTAGCACTTGAATTTTGTTGACATTTACGTTCGCCATTTTTAGCGACTGTACGAGTACATTGCACACGAAACGACAGATAATATCGAAAACATATTGAACGTTTCATAAATTTTCTCTAAACATCTATTAAAAATAAATTTAAAGATCATTTGTAAAAACAGATTTTATCTCATATTCGAAAAAATAAAATAATATTCTATTGTATCTATATCTTAATCTGAACTTAAATGTTTATAATTAAAATTTGTGTAAGTTACAGATATAATGTATATATATCTTAAGAAATATAATTTCTCTAAACTTTCAAAACAGAAAAAATTTGCTTTCTTTTATTGACAAAGTCTGTTGACGACATATTCTTCAAATAAATAGTCTTGAAAAAAAAATGAACTCTGAATTAAAATTTATGACGTTCTAAGTAACAAGATATATTATTTCACGAGTAAATAATAAAAGAAGACAAAAAGTAATTTTATTAAAATTAGTTTTCCACTAATGTATAAATATGACTAACACAGTGATGTTAACAAAAAATAACGATATAATTTTTCATCACATAATGTGACCATTCGCTCGAAGAAAGGTATATAAAATTCAACCTTTGTACAGGTACTACTCCCACGACGTCGGTGTTCTGTTAATAAATAAATAGATGAATTAATCGTGCAAATAATGTGCAGGGGTTCGCAAGCCATATCAGGTTTCAGCCTAAATATACGCCGACAGTTTGTCATTTATTTACGAGGTTGTTCATTCTCAACTACAGCGTTGACAAAATTCGCGGCACGCGGAGGTGTTTTCCCAATTTAAAAATTTATGCTTTTCACAACGCTGTAGAAAATAATATCCATTCTTTTAGGAACGTTCATTTTTATTGAAGAAAATCGATTTTATTTTCATGCTTCTCTGGAACTGGATTCGAAATTGATTTCCAACTCGCGATGAGCTACGCGAAAAATTATGTTTTTGACAAGATACGTGGAAAATTTCCGCGATCGAGTCGACTCGTCGGATGGAGCATGAAAATGAAATTCAATAAACGCACGTGTATCGCAGAACGAATTGTATTTTCGTAGGAAGCGTTCGCACGTCGCCGAAGGTTCTCCTTCGTGTTTTTACTCTCTCCATAACATTCCATATGCTACATGGCATGTGGGAATTTCAGTGAAATATCATTAAGCGATCAATAATAATCTTTATAAGAACTTAAGAGTAGGAATATATATATTTTTTCTATGTTACATAAATTCAAATATTAATACATATATCTAATCTCGAGAGAAAGTATTAATAAATATATATTTTTTCCAAATTTTGAAAATTTCTTTCATATATTTAGCTCTATATTTTTATATGCTGAATATTTTTTTGTACATCTAACTAACGTCAGTAGAATAATAATGTTTTTTTCATATGAAGTTATAAAAAGAGAATAGGCAAATATGTATAACTTTATGAACGTGCACAAGGACGTTAAGATAATGGAAAATTCAGCCGGCACAGCGTCGCGACACAAACATAGAATAATTTATATTCATTTACTAATTAAATGACACGTTATTACTAGAGATCGATAAGTATTTTAACGGTAGAGTAATAAATAAATTATTCATTGCTCCGGAATGGAATATTAAGACAAAATCACGATGCGCCGAGATATCTTCGGATGAGTACAGCATAAATGAACTACTAATGGCAATACGCATAGTTTCATCTATTATACCACGTTTCACTTTCCGCTAATATCTATCTTAATAAATTCTTTGCAAAAGAAAAAGCGAAATTAAAACTTTTATTAACGAGAGATATAAATAAAATAATAATAACAAATAATTAAATGATTTATTTTGTAATATTATTTTTCGGAAATATACTGTTTACATCAAGAATATATTAATAAATTAACAGAAATAGAAACATACTTCTTATGTTTCTTTATATTTCAAAGAACAATTGTGAAACATCGCGAACGAATGCGAAAGGGAATGTCTCCTTACGAGATCAATTCATTTTCTAGCGAGGTGAAAAAATAGTTATTTCCTAGCTGAAAAAGTTGAAGACAGATCTCAGTCGTTAATCATAATCACGAACTCAGTATCTTTTTTTGCGCTACTCAACTTCGTAGAAACATTTTATTAATACTGTGTGCACCATACCGCAACGACGTCTATCATACATGCCGCGAAGTTGCGAAAAGTTTGGCAAGAAAAGAAAAACAGGAAAGAATAAAATAACAAATTTTCATAAAAAGTAAACTAACATCCAAGTAAAATAAAATATTGTGAGTTTCTATGGGATATTCGAGTTTCTACAGAATCCCTATGCAACCAACTTTTATATTAACATGACACAACTTTTATATTAATAGCTAATTCAGTTGGACGCACTAGTGCGTACTGGTGCATATTAAACCCGTTATACACTGATCTAATCTGAGTGTAAAAGTAAAGTGCTAATATTTTGAATCATAAAATACATATTTTACCAAACAGCTCAATAAAGTGTATTAAAGATTACGCAGTTTAACCCGCTTTTATATTTATATTAAACACACATCTTTATATCAATTTGTGTACGACGGCTTTAAGTGCACCAGTGCGCACTAGTGCGTCCAACCGAATTCGCTATAAGATAGATTAATTTTTTTTTACTTTCAAGATAGATTAATAGAGACAGAAATTTTAATACAAAAATTCCGAGATCAGGATAATTTCCAAATTATACACGATCAAATTATCGCGACTTTAATACGAGCTTATTAGCACTTATTGTTACTAACTGTACATACCGGTCACTCGTTATTGATTTTCGCAACTCAAGTAATGTTTAGCTATAAATAAAAACTTTAACAATAAAATTTTTATTTAACTTAAAAAGAATTAGAATTTTTATTAAAAATTAGAATGTTTATTTAACTAAAAAAAAAATAAAATTAAAAGGAATTTCAAACAAGAATTTAACTTGTTTCATTGAAATAAGTTTATGCTTGCAAATCTCTTATTGTAGTTGCGTATCATAAAGATACATTAATTTCATTATATATATCTAACGCATTATACGAGGCTAATTTACCATTATATAAGCATTGCCGCAATTTTCTCGTCGCATTATATGAATCCGTGTTATACGAGTGCCGCAATTTTCTCGTCGCATTATATGAATCCGTGTTATACGAGTACCGCATTGTACGGAGGTCTACTATATTACATTATTTTTATGCTACTAACATGATATATAGACATATACATTTACATATACATCTTATATATACATAATACATTTTTCATAGATCCATTACTTCAGATTGAAACAAAAGATAATTTATCACTCACCGATACGATGTGCAGCAGAGGAGTTGTGACTACGTTGAGAAAATTACTTTGAATTGTAAAATACAAAAATATCTCACTAGGAGAGGCTACGCTCTCCTCTTCACCGATTTTGATAAAACTTGCAGCGATGTTAGAGGCGATTATCAAATCAACACCTGTAAAGCCATTTCTCCAAATGGGTCTTAGAAGCCGAGTAATGAATTATTAAATATAGATCCTCGTGTGCGTATTAGTATACATGGTAATTCAAGAGGAGTTACCACCACTTACGGAGCTCATTTCTGAAGACATTTGAACAAAAAATTTCATATAAACATGGTCCTATTCTTAATATTTACAGAGTTACATTAATTTGAAGGTTGTTTGTAAAAGATCTCTTTCTTTAATTTGAGGAGTAAAAGAAAATTAGAAATAAAGAATGAACTTTTCAGAAATAATCTTTTTTTTAATTGGCTAGTATTTTGAAGCTGAAAATGCGTTTTAAATTCCTTAATTGCTTCATACAGAAATTTTTATCAAGTTTTAACTAAAAAATTATATTATTCTTACTCACTTATCAGAACAATTATTGCAAATCACACCAATTCTATCGACTTAATTCTTTACAGTTCAATTTTGCATCAAAATATAACAGTGTTACAGAGTTTACAAAAAATTTTCAAAAATGCCGCCTCAAACTAAAGAAAGAGGTCTTTTATAAACAACCTTCAAATTAGTATAACTCTGTAAATATTAAAAATAGAATTATATTTTTTGCTTAAAATGTCTTCAGAAATGAGCTCCGTACGTGGCGATAGCTTCTTTTGAATCACCCTGTATACTGATACGCACACGGGGATCTATATTTAATAATTCATTACTCGGCTTCTAAGGTCCATTCGGAAAAATGGCTTTACAGGTGTTGATTTGATAGTCTCCTCTAACATCGCTGCAAGTTTTATTAAAATCGGTGAAGAGCAGAGCATAGCCTTCTTGTCAGTTATTCCAATGTTCAAAAAAATTAATATTTTAAATAATAGTTATTGCACTTCCACATAATAATTATAAACGATTAATTACATAAATAACAAATGATACCGTAAATAATAATACGTTGCCAGGTTTCCGGTTTTCACCCGGACAGTCCGGTTTTCGGAGGGCTTGTCCGGGCGTCCAGTTGTTACGTCCAGACTCCGAAAAATTCGAGAATCGATTCTATCGATAAATTTCGATTCTCGAATTTTCCGGAGTCTGGACGTAACAACTGGACGCCCGGACAAGTCCTCCGAAAATCGGACTGTCCGGGTGAAAACCGGAAACTTGGCAACAACTACCCTATACAGTCGCTCTGCCATTGTCCGATGCCTTCCAGACCATTTCCTCCTCTCTCTCTTGTTCCCTCCTCCTGCTCCATCATCGTATTAACACAAGATTCGCTTGAAAACGCGGTTAATTACAATCGCGCGCGCAGTAATCCATAGAATACCACAATTACGCGACACTTCACGCGATGCTCCCAAAATGTTAATCGTATACAATTATAATGCGCGCGCATTGTACATATGTATATATTTATAAATGATGGAAATATAATTTGAAAAAAATACGATTGCACAAAACTACGATTTATACAAACGTGACATTTCGTAGATTTATTTTTTAATAAGACAATTGCGCCTCGAGAGACAACGATACGATGACGCAAGGAGCGGTTCGCGTCGCGCTGCCTGCCGACTCGAGTCTGGTTGGCCGCGTATAACAGCGCAATGACCTTACATAAACAAATACGCTATCCGCTGCGTATTTGTTTATGCCAATGCCGAGCATCGAGCGTTGTACATACACCAGCTAATTCGTTACCAAAATATTTAATGCGTGCTTCAAAATATGTATATGTACATGTCCTGTATATTTTATTCCTTAAATTCCGAATGAATCTTGATGAATGGATTATTATCACTTTACCACTTTATCACTTTAATGGATTATTATCATTCTACGCTTTGTTTTATGGGCTCATTAACGTCGCCTAAGACAACAATTAATTTCGCTCGAAGAAGTCATAATGGAAGTATAGTTCTAGTTGAATTCTTAGACGAATATGTTGCATTTATATATATTAGTAATCTATTTGTCAGTAGCCATAATGTACAGTATTTGCACATAAGAAAAAAAGGAATTAGCAGTAAGAATATTATCTGAGCTATAAAAATCAATGTATTTCCATTGTTATTACATGTTACATTATAAGTAAGCATTATTTTATTTTGTTGTTTAAATTATGATTAAATCTCCTTTTAATTAAAAATAATTTTAAATGATCTAAATTAATGTAGATTTATTTAATTAAAAAAGATTTAATCAAAAAAATTAAACAAATGATATTAAGAATAAGACCGATGATATTAAACAAATATAAATATGAAAGAAAGCCCCTATCGGTCACGGCGGATCTTGGTACCTAATAATAATTATTTTGTGAATATTCCTGCTCATGCGAACTGCGCGCCGTATATTCGTCGGTCTTGAAACACAGTCCTTACACGAAGCCGGAATAATTAATTCATATATTAAATTGACGAGCAATTTAATTTTTGATGCTCACTAGCATCTATAAGATCCCCCATCCCCCCATTCCCCGAAAAAACTGTAAAGAACTTATTGCGAAAAATAACACCTCAACCAGGATAATTATTATTAGGCACCAAGATCCGCCGTGACCGATATAGGGGCTTTCTTTCATATTTAAAAAAATTAAAATTTAATGCGATAATATTTTATAAATTATTTGTCAGTTTAATATTAATTATTTTACATTTGGGGGGAGAGAGAGAGATTATTTTATTACTTTAGATAATTAAAAATATATTTTATTCAAATACATATTATATATGTGTATATATATATATACATATATATATATATGTTTTATGAAGGTAATTTTATTTTGCCCAGAATATTTTGTGGTAAAATAAGTCATATACAAGTCACATACATAAATCATAAATGTTCCTATGCTCTATATCTTTCGCAGTCTCCATCTTGTCTTCTTTACGAATCCATTTCCATGTTTTGCTTCAATAGAACGCGGCGTTTATAGTTTCCTAGCTTTAGTAAACCAAATGTAAGTCTATACGCGCGGAAAATGCGCGTAGGTATTCGTTTTCTCGTATTTGCTCTCAACGTCCTCGTGTTTACGATCCGAGGGAAGGTTTCTGTGGCAAAAAGAGCCGATTGCTCCCGTGAGAAAATACTGTCGGGATTTTACGATGGGTCCGTCTCGCATTTTGCCGTTAATTCCATGAAATATTGACCACGACTACGTTTCCTTAAATGTTTACCAAATACTCGATTAATGATGCCTAGAGTCTTGTGTATACACGATAGATAGACGGAATTCCCATAAATGCGATCGATAAATCCTGTAAATAGAGAACACGTTTATCGCCAGATCAGAGAAACGCTTCAATCACTTATCCAAACCGCCTACTCAAAACTTTATTGTCCACTAGGGAAAATCAATGAGAATATTTTCCGCGAACGTCCATAGGATGAGCCTAAAATAGTCTTTGAAGACTCGAAATAAAAATACAGATTAATACATATATTTTCAAGTATTGAGATATTTTAAATCCCATAACTATGATGTAACCAAGTACTTGAATTTAATAAGAGATATTTCATCGAGAGAATACTCTTTTTTTAAATTTCTTATTTTAAATATATAAAGCACTTTTTTAATTATGTTATTTCACAATTTTATGTATGGTTATGCTCTATATATTCTATACATTCTTGTACCGATATTTTTTTTTATTATAATATTTAATTTTATATATATATGTGTGTGTTGTTTCGAAAGCATTACTTTATAAGTGAAAATTTAGATAACATACTGCAAATAATGCAAAATATTTCTTATTGTGTTTTACATCACTCCTAAAAATTTTTTTGCTATTACTCGGGAAAGAAGTGGTGTCCTGGAAGCAAATCGTTCTTGTAAAAAATATATGAGTACTATAATGGACTCCAATTCAATGTTTACGTAAAAATTCGGAGCTTTTACCTCTACCTCACTCGTTTCGTGGTTCAAATGAAATGTCATGCAAGTGGATTCGTAAAATGCACAGTCGCCAAAGACATTTACTGCGTTTGACTGCATGGCAACAGCCTAGATGCACTTATACAAAAAACTGTAACTTCATATGCCAATTGCATACATAAACGTAGAAACTGTCTACACCGCAATTTATATATATTTATATATTCTATTTCGTATTTTGACATTAATTCTAAAAGAACTCATTATATGAATTTTGTCATAAACGAAGTGATCCAAAAGATATACATACTTTTTTTCTATTATACTTTCTTCGAAAAAGAAAGATATACTTTTTTTACAAAAAAAATTGGAAGTTAATTTTTTTTAATGAAAATTTTATGGAATATTGTTTTCTATAATTTCATAGCTTTTTACTTTTAATTAAATATGTAATAAGTAAACTTTAAATTAGAATTTTATTTTTATTAAATTCTTTAAGATATATATATATGTCTTTGTAATATTAGATCTAAATAAATAAAAAATATAATTATTTTTTAATAATAATTAATATAGATACTAATTACATAATGTAATAATATAATTTTAATGTAATATCAACACACATACGCAAAATGCTAAAAATAATAAATGCAATTTAAAAAAAATACATTTTGAAAATATTCTTTAGCAAGAAAATACCTTTTTAATTAAAATGCTGTTTTCTGGTTCTACATTTTTTAAAATTTCGATAATTTGTACATTTTGGGGTACGGAATGCATGAAGCACTAAACTAATTTTTCCATTATGAAGGAATGCAAATTAATTTATTCGTTCATCTTCATCATGTCGTGAATTTGAACAATGCGAGCTCGATGCAGGAATTTGTTTCAAAATTACGTGCGGTTTCGAATTGATATCGGATGGAAAGGAGTAATTAACAAGCTATTCGCGATTTAAGTAGGTCAACGTTACAATACATGCTTCTCCTTGGCTTTTCTTCTTCTTGAATTACAGCTTAATGATAAAATCTCTAAGAAGCGCTAAGTAGTACTGGATTATTTACGAAGCACTTAAAAGTGTAAAATAGAGATAAAGGCATGCAAAAGATGTGAGATACTGCGAAAGGATAAAATTAAATCAGAAAATTATTACAAAAAAATAGATCTTTATCGTCGAGGAAAATTAGAACTTTATACTTGCTGTCACACAATACGCCCTACTAAATTAATGATAACGTAGTGGAGCCCAAAAAGGACTCCACATATGTTGTAACTTATTGTTTAGACATTGGTGGTCGCGTCCAATTTATCATTTTAAAGTTTTATACCTCATTGCACTTGCGCGACAGTCTTTTAATAGTGTCATAAGCATCGCTATAAAGCTCAATAGATGAAAAAATTTTCTAACTTGAAGTTTATTTTTTTATGTACCACCGCACCGCGCACAAAAAATAGTTTTGTATAAAATCTAAAATTTATTAACATTTTTCTTCGGTTAAAACTGCATTTGTCTATATTTACTTATACAGCTTTAGTAAAACGAACAAGACGTTATGTATACGAAAGACAATATGCAAAAATTAAATGCGTGAAATGGATAATAAAGGATCGATTCTTGAAGTCTACAGATAATGATAAATTAGATGTCATGTTACACAATGATACGCTTGTCCGACTAATAATACGTGGAGCGATCGCTAACACGCGTGCCAATTCATCCCCTACGATCGGTATCGACCCCGAGTTGCTCATTACCGTCTCATGAGCATCGACGCAATAATACGAGCGCACAGAGGAAACCGTAATTGACGTTCGACATTAACTTGCACTGAGATAAGGGTGATGCATCCTGATTAAATGGACCCGCATACACGTAAATGTAGCATTTATAGCCACCATTCTAAATAAACAAACTGCAAACGACAAACACAGCACTTATATTTCGTGTTTTGTCCGGAAACTCTCTCTCAATTTTCATATTACATTCGTAATTAAATTGTTTTTAATCGACTGGAAAATGTAACATGAATCAAAATGAATTAAATTTGATGCGAAAAGCAGATATCTTAAGTTACTCAAAATCCCAGTATTGTACATATTTTATAAAACATTTAACGTTAACAATCGTAGAATTTAGCAAACGCGTTTCGAGATTGCAAAATAAATACTGCACTATCTTCTATTTAAAAAATCGTTTCCAGGATATATTGTATGGATATATGCAAGAATATATGTTTCTCTTCTTGAAGAGCGTGTTACGATATAAACTACGCTTTCGTGACCGCAAGAGCTCAAATGCTCGCAATAATTGTTTTCGTACCACAGCGACTCCTAGGATTTTGCGCGACGATGAAATGACGGCATCGTAATAACAGACATGATCTCCGTCCTCGCGTAAATCTTCATGATATGAAACACACAGATGCGAAACATACGTCATTTTTTCTAATTTTATAAAAGTTATAACATATTTAACTTATACCGTCAACCGAAACATGTAAAAAACTTCTTTCATGTTTTTCAATCAATTTCAGCGTTTTTACTGTTTCAACAGTATAAAATAAACATCCCTTTTCAAAATCAGAATATATAATTTTCTTCTGCATCTTTAATATATTGGTAACATTTATATTGATTGTAAATTTTCGTAGTATTGAACATTTTCAAAGAATTTCTGCATAAAGAACCAACATTAAATATATTATTATGCATTATTTTTATTATTGGCACAATACGTTTAACAAAAATATAAATTAATAAAATAAAAGAAGAAAAATATACGAGAGAATGCAATATTGGTGAATACGCAAATTCAGCTTTTTATGCTTTAAGGAAATAAAAACAACCCAGTTAACAATATTATTATTCGAATTTATCATTATTAATATATTCTATGGCCCATGATACTTTCCTACGACTTTAAAGCTAATATTACGAATATGTAGATAGTCACTTAATCATTATTCAAGAAATCATTCTTATTGTAGGACATTTAATCAATAAGACGCGTACACTGTGCCCTTAATGCACAGAGTGATCTCCAATTTGTATTCGAGCGAAATGTCAACCAATCGTTTGGAAATCAAGATATGGGAGAGCCATTACGTTTCCCATCGTCGAAAGGGAATGGCAATCAAATGCGTTCAATCCGACATTTCTGTTCCTATTAGATCAGCCGAAGGGAGTAACGATGCGGCTATCAAATTTCTACGTTGTTACTATAGAAAACCGGGTAACAACGGAATACAAGGAAAGAGGCCAATATGTCGAGTTTACGAGCGACCAAACAAATTTTTAATAACGTACATTGTAACAAATATGGTCACTGAACATGACCGCCAATTACGTTGCTTTTTATTTTTATACACGGACAGATTTAAAAATTTAAATTTTTCCTCTACAATAGTAACTTTTACACTATCTCTACTCTAATTCAATATCGAGGAGAGAGAGAGAAAGAGAGAGAACAAATATGAAATAAAAAGGAGGCCAATGAAATAAAAAGGAAAGGAATTTCCAATAAATGTTTGAAATAGATACGGCATTACTAATGATGGTTTACTTCCGTATTGAAACGAAATATGACCCAGAATGCCACGAATTTTTACTATCAACTGCATTACAATTAAAAATGTATCATTGTTAAGACATATTAAGGTTTATTTTTATTAGTGTCAAGCTTTTACATAGCCCATGAATTCAGGAAGAAAGAAATAAAGAGGGAAAGAGAAAACAAGAGAAATAGGAAAAGAACCTGAACTGAACGGATTAGATTACCCTAAGGCAAAGGATACGCCCCGAGGTAGACCTTTCCCTCAACTAAAGTGTCTCCGCAATATATCGTGCCAGCAGTCCTTCGAACTGATATATCGTACCTCCATATTGGCTGATTGATAGTATTCACTCTTGACGCACGGTAAAATAATTTAACATTCCTACGAGATAGAGATTTTTTGTAAAGTTTTAGATAACCGCCATCTATTGCCATGTCATTATTATTATTTTTACGTATGTTTAACTTTTTAGAATTTAGCAAATTGTACTGCGGTACAGAGATTATATAGATTTTTCGATTAACTAATATACTTGCTTCAGATTCTTTACGTAATAAAGTATCACTAAACATTTAATGTATCATCGTTATAATTTCCGTTGTTACAGCATATGGAGATTAAATAAAATTTATTATTGATGAGTCAAGCAACGGTCAATTTACGAAATTATGACATAATCTTTTCTTTAGCATTTGTTGGTTAGTATTTATTTTTCTGCAAAAACGTTTCAACTAATCTACACAGTCGTAAAGCTGTTGCAATACGTAATTTTCTAAACTACGTATTACTTAATTAACTGGCTTGTCTTCCATTAGTCGACTCGCTATTCTTTTAAATAAAAAAAATTTCTGATATAATTCAACTCGCCTTATTTTTTTCATTTTCAATTTTTTCGTCGCAGCATATCAGTAACATATATTAAATAAATTTTTTTCATTCTGATATTACGTCGGAGGATTTATTGACTTCTCTTTAAATGGGTTAGATTCATTTTATCGCGCTCTAGACATTTGCGCAGCGAGTGCAATTGACATTTACCGGCATTATTGTCCTCTTGTTCGCAATTCACGACAATGTTAGCAATTCGCCATTACCCGCGTTTCCTCCAGACTAATCGCGTATTGAAGTCGATGCGCGAGCAATATAATTAAACGAACGACTTTTCCTGATAGCGCTATCGGTTTACACTTTTCTCTGTAATACGCATGATCAATAGATATAGTAATTAGAGAGGTGACTCAAATTAACCGTTGTGGTTGAGAATCGTAATTACAGACACTCCCATCAAAGCCCAAAGATCTATCGCACGTTGAAATAAAAGACGCGATACGAATCGAGCAGAATGGTCTCTGATTAACAAAGTCGTGCTAGAAAGTCATTAGTGGCCCTCGTAACATCGTTAGTTCCTTTTGTATGATTTGAGAATTGATCGATCAAGTCGCATTGGACTCTGAAGAACGCATTATGTAAATCGTGCTAAAAACAAACTACATGCGAAAAGAATATTACCGAGAGTATGATGTTAAAATAACAATGATACTGGTGGATGCGATATCCGACGGTGAAAGGTATTGATTGTTGCGAAAAATGTCTGATAACACGCAAAATTGGAATTCAAACAAGTCTTAGTTTTCCTTTAGGGACAAGGCAACCCTAAGACGCGTGCGTTGAATCTTGATTCTTAGACCCTTCTAATAAATTGAAGATTTTTGAAGAATTTTGGGTTGACGTAACAGTTGAGAGTGTTAACATGTAACGGTTGAAAATTTCTTTATTTAACATTCTGATTTTTTATCTTAGAAAGTAAGTGGTTTGTCTCAGAAAGTAAATCTGAAATTTATATACAAAATTTACAAGAAACATATATATATATATATATATATATATATATATATACAAATCTACAATTTACATTTACTATTTACGTTATATGTAAAACTTACGATTATGTTACACACACACAATGTTACTTAATTGTAATATAAAAATTTCCGGGCACAGTCGCTTTCTGTGCCGCAATTTTTTACGTAGAACTACGTCTTTCCCTTTTTTGCGTTGAAGGGGAAAATCTTCGCAAGGCCCTTTTCTATATGCCCTTTTCACTATTATAATAGTGTCTATAAGTGATAATCTTCTATTTCTTGCTTTTAAGGCAAACACTTTCCGATTCTTACTCCTATATTTTTTATTGATGCTTATTATTATGAATTATTAAATAAAATTAATTTTATATATTTGTTCTTTTTTTAAGAAGGATTTAAACTTAGGTTCTCGTAGAATATTTAGAATGCATGTTCATTTTCCTTTTATGGAAAGCATTAAAACGATACATGTTTTTGTAGGTTTATTATGTGCCTAAAATGATGTTTTACCCAAATGATATGAAACTCCCTATATACAGGGTGTTTCAGGACCCATGGGACAAACTTCAGGAGATGATAGGTCTCACCAAGAGAATCAATTTTTGTTAAGGAACTCGTGTCCTCCGACGCGTCCTTAACACTAAAGCTACCGACAATTTATATATGTATACCTATTTCTACCGAACCGGTCAAATGATCGCTTTTTAAATAAAAGTTTTATTTTTTCCAATTGAATGCAGGCAATATGTTTATCAGAAGAAAGGAAAGAAGAAGAGAGACAGATATTGAAAAATTGATTATATGTATATTAAGGAAAAGTCGTGAAGTCAATTGAGGAAAAGCGATAATATTGAATGCAGAATTTTTAATCAAAAGTTAAAAAACAGTCATTTGACCGGCGGTGGTAGTTTTAGTGTTAAAGAGCTACGCGTCCTTGATCAGACCGCCTGTGAGGTAGGCAACCAGTCACGCGGCAGCATTCCGTGTAACATCTGACAATACTAATCTACACGTCCTTTGATTTTGTTTTTATTGTTTCACATGGACTACTATTGTCAAATGCCACATGGAATGCTTCCATGCAACCGATTGCCTACCTCATAAGCGGTCTGATCAAGGGCGCATAGATCTTTAAGCATGCATCGAAGGATACGAGTCCCTTAACAAAAATTGATTCTCTTGGTGAGACGTATCATCTCCTAAAGTTTGTCCTATAGGTCCTGAAACACCCTGTATATAGGAGTAAATTTATTAAAAATTTGTAGATATTCTAACTTCCACAAATTTTAAATTTTACTTTATTTTATTTTAAATTAGTTTGTTTTGTTTTATTTTATTTTATTGTATTGCATTTTTTTAGATTTTATTTTATTTTAATTAAATATAATTTAAAATAATTTATTTTAATTTAACTTATATTATATTTAATTTAATG
>NJRL01000409.1:79968-90734 GCA_003063815.1 Aphaenogaster rudis
ACCGAAAACTACGAAGCAAACTACTTAGACCTCGTCATCGTCGACCTGGACCACGTAGATATCGAATTCGAAGTAATAATACAGCTAGACACCAAAAACTACGGAGTGAACTACTTAGACCTCGTCATCGGCGACCTGGGACACGTAGACATCGAATTCGAAATATTAATACACCTAGACACCGTAAACTACGGAGCACACTATCTGGACCTCGTCATCGGCGATCTGGAACACGTAGATATCGAATTCGAAGTATTAATACAGCTAGACACCAAAAACTATGGTATAGCGAACTACCTGAATTACGTCATCGGCGACCTGTGACAAGTAGACATCGGTTACCCCCCTTCCTCTCCAAGAAAGACGTAATTCTACGTCAGCGTTACACAAAAACGTTGCACAAAAACGTTTACAGTCGTGCACTAAAAGTTACCCCCGTTACTCACCGGGAAAGACGTAGTTCTATGTCAAAAAACTATATATAATATAAAACTAAATGTAATATAAAACATTTTTTTCTAATGAAGCATTCTTGGCTTTTTAGAGAAAGAAATGAAAGCGAATATATGTATAAGGCGTGAAACTGAAAATGTTAAGGAATAAAAGCAATTTTCGTATAAAGCAAAGTTTCAAAGCGCATGAAAGGTGCGAAGTGAGTCAGTGGGATACGTCTGAAGAACACTGAAAAATTTTTCCCTCTACCCTCAGCTTTGCCTGGACTGTTTGACATTTAGGACGACGACACGTCTTCTCACTGTTGGTTTTATGCAAAACGCTCCTAGCTGTTTACCGACACGTTAACATACGTGCATAATCAGTTTAGGGTAGTAGGGTATCAAGCGAAATGGCTTGCTTACGGTCAATAAATAAATAATTTATCCCTCTTTGAAACGCGGAGCTAGTTTCGAAAATGCGGCCGAATAATAATCGTGTCAACAAATTAGCCTAAGCATGAAAAGTCATTGTAAACCTTACTGTATAAATACACAAATATGCTCAATATGTTTTCATTGCAAAACATATTGTTATTTATAATATTCGGCAAGCATATACTGTATAATCATGACAATTTAAAAGAGAATAATAAGAATAGATATTGTAAGTTATTGACTGTTTTATCGCAATTAATGAAAAATAATAAAATTCATAATAAAAAGTATTTAAACTTAAAAGCTATTTTATCTTAATTTATAATTAAGATTGATAAACTTTAATTACTATTTATTTAAGTGTTAACAAAACATCAGTTATAATTATTTAAAACAATCCATAAAAATTTTTTATTAATTATATGTATATGTGTTATATTTTTGATTATGTGTATGTATGTATGTATCTATATATGTACGTATGTAAGCGCGCGCGCGATTTTAATAAAATCAGAAATAAAATAAAATATCTCTTACTAAAATATTATACAATAGAATATTTCATATATTTATGTTTCTGGGGATACGATGTTCTCTTCCTACATCGAATTGCTATCAATTATATAAAATGTCACAATGGAGAACAAATGGAAAATGAACAGCAATATACGATTAAGCTCGTATTTATTTTCACTCGCGTTATGTCCATTAAAAATGATCAATTACACATAGTGATAGCTCATATTTAATCAAAAAGAAATTTTCCTGAATAAAAAGAAAGAATATTTCTAATTAAAATAGATATTTACTCGCAAAATCGAAAAAAACATTTAATTTTAAAAATAATTATAAAATAGTTCTAAAATAGCTCTCTAACTTATTATTTCGTTTTATATTTTTAAATTTAAAGAAAATGTTATAATTTCTATAGATTTATTATATAAATCTCTTATATTATGTGTATCTTTGTCGAAATCATATTCAACTCTGATCATTTACAATAACATTGCAGATAAAATAATAAATATTGATTTCAAACATTTGAAAACCTATCTTTGATAGGAAATACAGACGAATTAACATCCGTCATGATACGCCAAAGCAAAGGAAATCTGTTCGCAGAGTAAAATCTAAGAAAAAGAATCGCTCGAGGGCTATCGGATTTAACTTACGCATCAGCTTAAGATTTGCTTAAAGATAAATATAAGAGAATAAAGCGTTGCTTGATATGTGCACATGCTTGAGACATAAACAAATAAAATAAAACAATTCCATTCGTCGGCAAGATCAAATCAAAATGGCAGCAAAAGAAAATATAAGATAACTTCAGCGAAATTTATAAATAAAAAAAAAGAAAAAAGAAACAAAAATTGCAGCCATAAAGAATATAATTGAATTCTGTCAATTTCACATATTCCGCAAAAAATCAACCGTGTAAAACAATATACAATTAATTAAAATCGCAGTAGAATTTTGATTGACGCAAGTATAATGTGCCACGGAAGATGTCTCCCACATTCTATTGACTATTTACGAACTACAAGTTAATTCCGTTTGACATTCCGGTGCTGGAGACATCGATGCACTCATGCAGCAATTATGAGACCGTTTCGAGGATCATATTCGCACGATATCTGCAATATGTATATAGACTATGAGACGTCATGAAACATCTGATATCGCCCATCAGGCATATCAGTCAACGAATGTCGGTTTCCCGGGAGAGCAAACCGAGAATAGTACGGACAGGTCCGTAATGAATGACGGTTAGGTCCGATTATCAAATGTGAAACAGAATAATATTTGCCACTAGGCTTTCATTAGCATCAGCAATTATCAGATCTCATTTCATCGAGTAACATCAATTTGATGATCAAAATATAATTTAATCAAAATTAATTGGATTCATTTACATTTACAAAATTTATTGTTTTGATATCGAAACATTAAGCAAGTTGGTTATTTAAAATTTAAGTTAAAATTAATAATTGGTAGTTAAAATATTCCTGTTCACGTAATTATATCTACATGTTACATCATTGTTTGACATTATTAAAGATTTTCTATAATTAATGTAACTTGTATGCAAATGCGCACACGCACACATACACACACACACACACACACACACACACACACACACACACACACACACACACACACTGTAGTACAAATAATATACGTAACTATTTATATAGTAACGTATATTATTATAGTTTATTATACATAGTAGAATAATAATATTTTATAATTTTTTATCATCTTAAATCAAGTCAACATTTTATTTACTAACAATAAGTTACGCTTATTATTCTTTTTGAAAAATAATACTAATTATTTTTTATCATGGTTAGAGTCCAAAGTACTGAGTTTTAATGGATTTAAAAATAGCAAATGAATATAATGGGTACCAAAGCTATTTCAGTTCTCTGTTAAATCATGTAACTTTGCAAACGCAATCTTCTTCGACGTTATCGATTACTAACTCCACGCGCGTGGAAAATTCTTGTTAAGACGACAATTTCTCATGGCCAGTCGATAAACCTCATTAAAAGAGGATGGCGAATTACGCAAGGACTTTTATAACGCAGTACATCGATCGATAATTGCATAAGCATGATAGACTTATAAATTGGCTTGTAATAATAGCCGTAGACCTGCGATAATTAGGATATTCGCGACCTGTACGTAATGCACATTTGTAAAAAAATCTCAATAAAATATCTTACTATTCAGGAGTTCGTATATCATTTGCAACAACTTCATTAACAAAAATTTCTTTGAACAATATAAGTTTAATACAATTAAAATCAATTAATATATCGTATATAGGATCGTATATAGGATAATTTATTTTTGTAATTATCGTAAAGATTGCTTTTTCAAAAAAAATTTATTATTTTCAATCAATCATCTTTATCTAGTAACTATTTCACTACTTTTTGATCATATATGTTCTCTCAAAATTTTAAATTTATATATATATACACATTATGATTTTTTTAATCATTTACAAAACTAATCGACAAGCATTTTTAATTTTAAAAAGTGTTGCAATGACTCACGCGTTTCTTTGCATAATAACAATAACATTAAGAAAGTTAAATATGTCATATGATAAAAAGAATATGCCTTATTCACTGTTCTTATATGCGTGATTGATCGCATCTAATATTGCTCGTTTTCGCATAAAAATTGCTGCAATGTTGTTCTAATTGCAAATCGGCCGCAAGCGAAAATAGGCAAGGACAACATCGAAGCGCGTCGTACATCGTGCTTGACAACCTTAACGTCACATCGTTCTTTTCGCGCAGCGGAAATTTTATTAGCTTCCACGACATGCTCCCATTGGGACACAAAAGTGATTTATTTTTCAGACGGATGGTGAGAGGAAGCTATGACGTCGCCGATAGACAATATGTATCTCAAGGTAGAGCACGCTATTATAAGAGCTCAAGCGTGCGCGCATTATTTTTTTTTTATTATCTTACAATCTATAAGAATTTACAAATATTGAAAAATTGTGATGGATTTACCGTTAACTCGCGATTCTTCTCCGAACTGTTTTCATATATTGTATTTTATAAAGGTAAAGAAAAGTCTCAAATATGTCAAACGAATTCGTCAAAAAGTATAATATACAAAAAAATATTATACTAATATATATCTTAACAAAATAAAAAATAATTTTAAATAAAAGATATTAAAATGAAAAAAATATTTTACACATGACTTTGTGTTATTTAAATCTGCTTTCTTTCTATGCGCCGGCATGCGAGCAAGTAGCAGCGTGAGCCGCCTTGCATTATACCTTGAAATGCGCGATCGTAAGTAGCAAAAGACCAAATGAAAAGATACCAAACGTTAATAAAATTTTACGATCGTTATAATGAGAGCCCATTAGACCGTACAAGTACAATTCACAAGCTAATCGAAATGACTTTTTATGACGGTACATATATTTAGCGGGATGTATTTATTCGATCTAAAGATAGATTACCGTTTCATGATACTTGAGCATAATAGTTATTTATTTAGCAATGCTGGCATTCACGTCTATCCTGTATAACGCTTTGAATTTTTCATTAATTTAAATGTGATCTTACTGTTATTCTCGAATTGAGAGCGTGGGATGATATACGTATTGTCGAATTAAATAATTCAAGTAAGACTAAGAATAGTCATGTATCGATCGTTTATATTCATTTGTGACGTAAGCAAGATACGTTTTATGCACAAATTAAGAGACACGGTTGCATCTCGCGCCAAATACATTTTTTGTAAAGTACATTCTTTCATAAGCGATACGCTACAGTATCTTTGACAGGAAGATCAGAAGGTCGATTCTCGAATTTGTCCTTCCCTCTTCTAAAACGTTAAATATTTTGAAACATATCAACAATCGCGGAGTGGCCTTGATATTTGTTTTTGTAAAGTACAACGTGTTATAACAAGCAGGCAGACGAGTGGCGAGAGGCACTTCATGCATCATCGCGTGATTTTCCCTCGATAATTTCGCTTCGCTAACAATTTGCGAATATCGGTCCATCTGATAATTTAACTTTTACGATTAACGTTCCGGTACGCGTATCGAGGCGACGGCTATTTATCGAAGCAGATACTTCGCGCGACTTGTTCATTAGAAGGAAGAACCGGAATAATGCAGCGGCAGAGAATTATAAATTACCGTTTCGCTACAATAACTACGGTCAATAATTATCTCCATAACGATGTGCTTGAGTTTATCTCGAATATATCTCGTAATAAAATATAACTCTCGTGCTTTAATTTTCTCGCCGACTTAAAATGTAATTTATTTATTATTATCGGATTATCAGCACAGCGTAATACGCGAATCGTCGGATCAAGCAATTTGAATAACGAAAAGCCGCGATATATCCACTGTTTGTTAACAATGTTTCGTTTATTTCGCGAGACCGCGCGTTGCGTACGATATGCATTGAAAGTAAAATATCAAGCGCTACGTTATCATCGAACTTTAATGACTGATGCGCATGGTAATAATTAATCTATTTTCGAGAGTATTTTCTTGAGTGTAAAGAATCAGCAAGAGAAAAAGAGCAAGAAAACCTGAAGAGCATCGAGCAAATTAGTCACCCCGTCGCTACGCATCGTATTCGTAAGTCTTAAATTATCTTTTATATTTTAATATAAGGTAAGATCTTTGAATATTACAGTTAGATATATACACAGTGTGCCCGTTAAGTAATAAGACAACAATTATTTTGCTAAAACAAATGACCTTATTTAGAATTGTTCGTTATAAGTTTTCAAAATAATCTCCCTCCAACTCCACACAACGCTGAGATCTTTCGTATAAGTGTTCAAAAGCACGATAGAAGTCCTGAACTGCAATATGTTTCAATTTGTCGGTCACACCGCGTTGGATGTCCAAAATGTTGCTAAAGCGCTCCCCCCTTTGGGAAGAGAAGAAAGTCTACTGCAGCCAAATCTGGCGAGTATGGTGGATGTTCTATCATACAGATCGACTTTGAAGCAAGAAACTGCTTCACAGGCAGCGCACCGTGCGCGGGCGCATTGTCATGCAACAAAAACCAATTGTTGCTTTTAAAAAGTTCTTTCCTGACACGCCGCATGCGGGCATACAGACGTTGCATTACTCCCAAATAATAGTGACCGTTCACTGTAGTGCCCTCAAGAACAAATTCGCGGTGGATAATTCCAGCAGTGTCGAAAAAAACAATGATCATTGTCTTGACATGTGATTTTTGCAACTTGATTTTCTTCTGTCGGGGGGAGAAGATTTTCCATGGTCTGGCGTTTCGTTTCAGGATCAAATTAAAAACACCAACTTTCATCACCGGTTATAATTCTTTGCAACACACGATCTTGATCAACTGCATTGATGAAATTTCGACAACCCGGTGCTTTCTCTGTTCGTGCGTCATGTGCGGCACAAATCTCGAACAAAACTTTCTCTTATGCAAATCTCTTTCTAGGATTATCCTGGCCGTTTCCTTACCGATACCAAGACGTTCAGCGAGTAGCCTAGTAGTTATCCGTCATGGGCAACAATCTCGCTAGCTTTTACCACATTTTCATTTGTCCGAGCAGAAACTGGCCGACCTGTGCGATGCTCATCCTCGAGAGACTCCCTCCCATTTTTAAACGTTGAAAACCAACGGAACACCTGTGCACGGCTCAGACAATCATCACCGTACACTTTATTCAGATCTTCAAATACTTCTGTAGCAGTTTTTCCTAATTTATAGTAAAATTTAATTACGGTTCTCTTTGCTCCATGCCGCAATTTTTAACACGCTACGTTAATACACTCTTACTTCCACGGTGACCATACTAAAGTTGCCGAGTTATCAGACTCGACAGTAATTACAACACACTTTAGTGGTCAAAACTATATACGCGCTTGTTACTTTTACTCACAAAACTGTCCGGTAAAAAATTAGTCTCATTATTTAACGGGCGCACCGTGTATATGACATCTCATAAATCCATTTTTCTTGAAACGAATGGATTAAAATGGATTAGCGTAAATGTTTAATTCTGGAAACGTGTGGTACGTACGTCGAATACAATCTAAAATACATAGAGTAGAGCTTTTCGTTATCGACGAATTATCGATTGTTTTTGGTCATTTATTTATATATTTTATTTCATAAAAAGTAATATATATATATATATGTATATATATATATATATATAGATAACACAGAACAATTTTTAAAGAAGAGATTCTCTTAAAATCTTATAAAGATATTGTAACTTTTATCAAACACTCTATACTCTGACAAATTTTTCAGGAAACACAATTAAGAACCATAAAGATATTATATATTAATTGTATTAAATTCATTATAATTTATTAAATTTTACTTTACTGTTTATATAAACTAAAAACAAAGTAAAATAAAACTATAAATAAAAGTAAAACGCGCTAACTTTTTTCAAATATAAAGCTTTTATTTTTTTCATGGAATCCACGAAGATTGAAACAAATATTTACAAATATATTAATGTACTGTGTACATTTGTTTGCAATAAAATAATATTAATTATTATCTAAAGAATAAAAGAAAAAAGTGTTGCAATCTTAGATACATTGTTTTATTTTCCTTTCTTTTTCTTTTCTATATACTTTTTAAATCTTTCTATACTTTTCCAGAATTAAACATGACATAAATTATACAAGAAAATAATATTCACCGATTTATTTAATAAACACGTATCACAAGCATAAGTGAAAAATGGATAAAAAATGTTTTATAGTTTTTTAATATATTGGAATTATTTATTTAAGAAAATTAACCGCTAATAATGTTAAATTTTTTTTATTCTTGTAACATAGCAATTTTATTTTAATCTTTGATAATCCATCCATATGTCATGTAATTTGGTATCTAAGGAATGATTTGTAGAAACACACAAGCAAAACATGAAATTTCAAGTTTTCAAGATTTCAAGATTTTGAACTGTTAATTTTTTTTATAATTACATTTTTGGCATAAAGAACGTAAATTTATATTTTAATAGTATCGATTTAACTTTAAAACTTTCAGAGCAGAATATTAACTATTTTCATATTTCATAATTTACATATATAACTATTATACACGGAGAAAATTTTATATTAAAAATTACTATGTATGGCAGTAGCCGTGGACTATTGCTGAAATTCTAAAAATTTTTACTATGTTTTTCATTGTTTTACATAGTAAAAATTTTTATAATTCCAGCAATAGTCCACGGCTACTGAAATACATAGTAATTTTTAATATAAAATTTTCTCCGTGTAGTAGCAAAGCACAGAAGTGAACTGTTTCTCATTAAACTGCATTAAACTGTACTGTGTAAACATATAATTATATGTTTAATACGATAAACGCCAACTCACATCGCAAATAGAATGAAATGAAATATGGACCGTAACTAAATACATTTTCTAAATCTAAAATTTTATTAAAATAAACTTTTTTCATCGTTTTAATAGCTTTTGAAGATCTTTTGTGTCTTTATCTAATGGCTGCATTCATTATCAATTATCTATTATGAGGACTTACACGCATTAAGATAATCGAACAACAGGATGAGATAAATAAATCTTAAAACATTATAAAATTTTCCGAACAAAAAATTTAAAAGTATCTTGTACATGTTTTAAAACGGTATGGAACAAAATAAACGAGATTAGGTGCTATTCCCTTTTCATACATCACTCGAAATATTTGTTATATCGCGGTGTCATGTACGAAATTGCAAAAGGTAAGATGAGTTTATACGTTGCCGCGGTTCCATTGAATCATAACCGACGATGCAACCGGGACGTGGTTGGAATACACTCTCGGCGGATTTTACGTATATCGCAACCGTGCGGATACTATAGACGACAATTGGCGTCGCCATGGCGACCTCAATGTACAGACGAGATACTCCACGTTTGTAATCCGCCGAGATTAATCTGGATTTTTTGCTAGATGATCGCGCCCCGGATTGCGGTGTTCGACCATTTTTCACGGACCATTCGTTCGCCCGCTCCCAGAAATGCTCCTCGCCGCGATTTCGGAATACCGCAATTCATTAATAGGTGTCCCGATGCGCGATGCACGGTAAATTCGTCCGCAATTCTCAATTAAGGGACTAACCAATTAGTATATGGTTCTACACAATTAACCCTAATTATACAAAAAGTTAAAATTATACATGATTAAAGAGAGATACGATAATATCTCAAAAACCTTGATTCTACTTTTAACATTTTAATTAACTTAAAACTGAATTTTTTAAGCTAAAATTTCAGTACATTAATGATTAAAATCAAGAAATTTTATATTAAATTTTCATTAAATACAATGAAATATTTTTATTATTACAATTCTCACAAAATTTCAAAAATTCGTGGAATTATATTTTAGAAGTAAATATATGTGTGTGTAGAATAGGTATTTCTCTCTCAACAATTCCTGCACATGCGCCGAAGTGAATAAAAGCACACAAAGGCGCATAGAAGCGTAACAAGTTCGAACGAATCCAGTAATACTCCGGATCGAAATTGCACGTGTACTCGATTCAAGATAAATATCCACAACCGCGATATTGCGACTATTTCCAGCGGCAGAGGCCTTCGAGAAGTCTCGAACGCGCTTTTTCAGGAAGGTTGACAATTGCAAGGACGATAAAAGTTATAATGATGCTCCTTTAGTCAAGCTCGCGTGTGATTTTAGTTGCATATATGTAACAAAACTAGCGGAACAAGATTCAAAAACAACGTCAAGAGGGGAAATTCCGTGACAAAGGAGTCTCCCTTCTCGACTAAGCTTCTTACGGCAAAGAGAATAATGGCCTTCTATGCAATTGCCACAAGTGCTCTTAATGAAATGCGCCTGTGTTCGTAACGCGTGTTTGTGGAACGTTATCGAGGAAACTGCAGCATTGCATGTCCGACGATCCCGTATGCTGCCGCAGATGCAAGTGCTGTCACTTACAAAGCTCCCCGTTAACTGCTTTAAACTGCGATTCAGCACGTTCACAAGTTGTGCGCCGAGCTTTAAATCTCTTGTCTTCGCAGAAAAGAACGAAAGAAAGATAGTGCACGCAAATAAAAAAATTCTTCTTCGGCGAGCGATCGCGTGCATTCTAATGCACTGGTTGAAGCAAAAATTTCATTAATGCAGCGCTACCTCACTCGTGATCGTTTTATGTCTTGTTAGAAAAGAAATTTTTATGTCATTACACGGAGAGAACTGTATATTAATAGTTAATATACCTGCTTTGTTGTAAATGTAAGAATTTTTTGTATCCGGTCCTAATAAATATTTCTTCATAGTGAATACATGGTATATTGAGAATCACCAAATATTATTGGATTTCTCAGTACGAAAATAATATTACTGTATACCG
>NJRL01000409.1:97349-141813 GCA_003063815.1 Aphaenogaster rudis
ACAGGAATTGCTGGAATTGTCCTCCGTTCATTTCATTACATAACATTCCCGTACATGACAGTACAGGAAAACCACGCAACATGTTTACAAAGCTACATATTTACAAACGCGCCTGGAAGGTAAGCAGCTCACTGTGCTCCTGTGTGTGGCAAGCTGCCTACTTCCAACGCGTAACTTTGGCATCACATAGCGGGGTAGCGACGCGTCGCAGACCATGTATTTATTAACAAAAAATGTTCGTCTATATCCCCTTTATCATCCCACAAAAAATCTGCACTTATTTCAAATACACTCTGTATAAAACAAATATTTTACAATTTTAACACAAGCCATAAATATACAGTGTGTTTCATTTTAATTTCCCCAGGAAAATATCTCGAAAAATATGGAAGATATAGAAAAACGTTTCAGACAAAAGTTGTTTGGTTCGAAGGTGGACATAAGATGGTGTCATTAGTTTGACCTTGAATAAACGTGCCAAGGACATATAGAGTTTAACTTTGTTTTTTTAAATGGAACCCCCTATTTTTTATTGCATATTCTTGTAGCTTACCTAGAGAGCTTTTCAAAACACTATAAGAAAATGTTTTTATCAAGTACTTTTTGAGTTATAAGGCTTCAAAGTTACAGTATCGCCAGCATTAGTATTACCCAAGGTGTACCGTGTGGAGGTTGCATGGTCAAATTTACATCTCAGAGAGAGTTTGAAGTCATTAAATACTGCGGGAGTGACGAACCGTGCAGTCTAGCATATTTTTTATGTATACAAGTTACAAGCTACAAGTATGTATTATAACAAAAAATGTGTTAGACTCCACGATTCGTCACTCCCGCAATATTTAATGACTTCAAACTCTCTGTAAGGTGTAAATCTGACCGTGCAACTTCCACGCGGTACACCTTGGATAATGCTAATGCAGGCTGTACTGTAACTTTGAAGCCATATAACTCAAAAAGTGCTTGATAAAAAAACGTTTTCTTATAGTGTTTTGAAAACCTCTCGAGGTAAGCTACAAGAATATGCAATGAAAAATAGGGGGTTCCATTTGAAAAAATAAAGTTAAATTCCATATGTCCTTGGCACGTTCACTCAAGGTCAAACCAATAATACCATCTTATGTCTCTCTTCAAACCAAACAACTTTTGTCTGAAACGTTTTTTTATATCTTCCATATTTTTCGAGATATTTGCCTGGGGAAATTAAAATGAAACACACTGTATAATAAAACATAATCATTTTATTTAATACATTTTATGTAATACATATCTAAACAAATATCTCTTTCTATTTGATTTTAATACATATATATATATATGAGCAAAAAATAATCTTTTCCTTAAAAATAATAATCGTACAAAACATAAAAATAATTTGAGTAATACGAATTTGTTATAATATAATTTGCGCTGCAATGTTATATATTATTTCTTTAAATATCCGATTCGCATACAGAGATAACTCTTATCGAGATTACTTTTGTTTGAAATAAAATATCGCGTTCCTCCAAATTGCTTCGAATCGGTTTTCAGTAGATCTTTGTAAGTTAATTAGTGAAGTTACTCGACGCTCGGCAAATACAAGCGCGAAATTGAAGAAATCCTTTACTTTAGGACAACTACTCAAAGCCAAAGATTAAGTTTCTTCAATCTCAACAATTGCTCTTATGACACGCATTTAGTTTATCGAGTTTATTATTACAATCCAAAGTGTTTTATTTCCGAGCGCAATCATTATCCGATGCTATGATTTCTAATTTTAAATTTACGCTACACGCTCGTCGACAACGAACGTTGTAGAGATTTCATCCTATATTTAACTCCGCAATATTGAAATTGATTTTGATGATGCTGTTAACTAAAGATATATCACGATTTAATTAATTCAATCAATTTGTAAAAACGCGATATGATGAAATATGGCAAAACACAGTAGCTTCTAGTATAATTACTTTGCAATGCATTATATCGATGTTATCCGATTTTATAATTTGATTATTCACCGAAAAATTCGCATTATAATAACGATGGAAAACTTGTAATGAAGTTCACCGACCGTGTGTCGTCGCGGAAACGACAGAGAGACATTGCCGTATACCCTCACGTTTTATCTCGAAGTAGAAGAGACAACCATTCTTGAGATGCCAAGTCGGAATGGAGGGTGACGTGATCACAAAATGCCACTGCCTCGCATCGACGTTTGATCGACGGGAGCAAATAAATCAACTATGTTTATTCATATGGTACTCGTCGTCGACAGCTTCCTTCACCGTCGCACGGCCTCCTCTTCTATAGGAGATCGATAACGCGCCATATGCTCGGCTGCCTCGCGATTAATCACCGAAAATCGGGATGCGGTTGTTCACTTGTCCGAAGAAAACGGTATAACGCGAGATTTCACTGAGATGATGGATTGATGTGGCGTTCGTGAGTATGATTGTTATATACTTCTCAGGAATCTCATCTATCTGAACTAAAACGAAAAATGCGCTTCGATTTTCGATGTGTCAATATTATATCCACTATCGTCCTCCCCTAGTAACGCTGAAGGACGATCATCGAATTTTATGAAAAATTATTCAGCATGATGTATGGAGAAGGTACATTAATATAAATAAAAAGAAAACAAAGGTAAATAATTATATTGTTATATTGTTGATTCTGTTTTCTATTTTTCAAATGTATTTTTGTTTAATATTGCTTAATTGACATGTATTTATTTTTTGATAATTTCATAACATATTTAATGTTTATTTATTTCTTCTAATTATTAATTTAATTATTAATTATGAAAAATTAATTATTTCAAAAGTTATTGAAAATTATTGCAATTTGTTTTATATTTTCATATACTATTAAAAAATAAATGTTAATTAAAATATTTAAAAATATAAGATAACGTAGAATTAATAAGTAATTATTGATAAGTCATTATCAATTAATTTGTTAGTATCAGTCTTTTATTTCTACTTTTTAGTTTTTTATATCTACTTATTAGTTTTATATCTTTCATTTCGAGTACTTTTCTATTTGACTAACTAATAATATTACTTTCCATACGCTGCGCAAGTTATGTCGCGATCATATCCAATGTGAAAAAGACGAAGTTAAGTTCTAAATGTAATCGGTCGGTCACTATATGAGGCTTTTCTGCGTAAGAATGTCGACCCAAAGCATCGTCTACGACTTTTCCCAAGAAAACTTTCTAATATAAGGCGATAAAGCGTAGGTGTGTATTAGATGTGTGGGAGAAACAATATGTGCGTGTGTGTGTGGGGGGGGGTGGGTAAACCCTATAAAACCTAAATCACAGCCAGCGGGATGAAGGGATGCGCTTAGAAAGAGAGTATAGGATTATTTTGATTTTGAATTAAAGTAGATGCTCCTGCTTCGCGAACGCTTATCACGGCGTATCAAAACTTTTTCACATGAACGGCGTCTTGAAACTAGCGAAAAAACTCTCATCACATGCTAAATGTATCACCAAGGATACACTCCCCTAGAGGTGCGATATATCTCCATTGGAACGCATCGAGCATCTAATCCCTTTGAAACTATATTACATAATTGTTTAACCGTTTGAGTGCCGCGGGTCATTGCAAAAATCCGATCGAAAAATGTCAAACGGTGCGATCATGCTTCTCTTATTTCATGTCGAAAAATGCCAAGCGACGCGATCGTTAAAACGAGAAAAGTCTTGTTTTCATTTTTTAAATAAAAATAGTTGCTGTAAAGATTACGGAAGTAGAAGAGTTTCAGTTTAATGAAATCTCTTCAAACAGTAACGTTAATGATTAGCTGGAATGGTAGAATCCTCGCGCACATCTAGTGAGCCGATACGCTGGCATTTTTCGACATAGAATGCGAGCAGCGCGATCGCGTTGCACAGCATTCAAATGGTTAAACTGAATTTTAGAGAACGCTATAAATAATATTAAAGTCATTTTTGTTTTGTATGTTATGCATAGATGTTTTATACATCAGTATGATAAATCGATATAATTTATTTTCGCAGGGATGACTAATCCGCGCAATTTGGGTTTAGCAAATCCACGGACCCGAGCTGAATATACAGCGGACACTCACATTCATTTACATATGCATTTACATGTCATATACACTCATATACATGTTTTTGTAAGCGATCATATAAATGTTTGAAGAAAAATGAAAAATCCTAATTTAAAAATTAATAAAAAGAATAAGAATAATACGAATAAGACTCACGTTCATCTTTGAAATAGATGAAACAGGATAGCAAAAGCTAAAGATAATTTTGTATAAAATTATATAACATTACTTAATTTATTTTCTGTCAAAATCAACATGCTCATTAGTCAACGAAACTTAATTTATAATAACTAAATAAGGTATCTAAACCGCAGAATGGTTTAGTTTCGTGGATAAATCTCAGACAAATAAATTTGTTGTTATACAAATTTAAACAATAAGATTATTTATAAATTTTGCTTTTAATTTAAAGCAATAAAATTATCAAAATATTTTATCACTAACGTACTAGCATTGATGCCATCGTAAAATATTTTTCACCATGAAGTATCGTGGCTTACTCGCTCTACGTTCTACGTATTATGCCATAAATTACACGCATTTTTCCAACAAACAAAATCAGCGTGACAACATATCGCGCGAGATTAAAAGGCATGAAGGATTAATTGAAAATCGTTTGTGAGAAAGCGATCGTTAGGAAGCGACTATATCCTGCATGAAATAATGCCGCGTCGTAAAAAGGATAGTGTCAGTTTCAAAACAACGAGACAAGCTATAGCGCATCCACGACGGGTACTTTAACCCTCTTTTACGTTCTTTTAGCTTCTACTACCTGATATCAGTCGCCGTTATGGCGAGACTGAAAAGAGCTCTTTCTAAAGTAATATGGCAAACTATCGTTCGGACGATGAAATAAATTTTATACTAGTTTGCCAGGGATATCCACGACATTTCGCTTGCATTTATAACGCATTTATATGACATATTTAGCCTAATATATTCAGATAGATCATTACTTTACAAGTAAATAAATTTATTTAAAAGATATCATTAATATTATCTTCTCTGATGTACAGGATACCTTCATTTATCGTTATAATTTTTATATACAGTTAAAGCATGCTTCTAAATTTTGCAGCTTTCACTAGTATTTTACTATAGAAAAAATGCTTCAAAATTTATACTTATAAAAATGAAGATTTTAATACACATTTTCCATTGCTAATTGGTAATGGAAATTTAAACATTTTATCTAATTGTAAGCAAAAAGCCGCATGATCAATTTAATGAATCTTTTCTCTTCTACCAAATTTAACTTGAACTGGTATTATCTTGACCGACATTAAAAGTAAACGATCGCGACAAAGTGGAGCTTAACAAACCTATTCTTTTTTCTTTAGATAACGTAATCCCACCTCAGTGTATACTTTGGTGCATTCTGCACATATATAGGTAGTTGTACCAGAATAAACGTTTAATCCAATATAGTTAACAGCCGGAACTACCGAATTCACAATTATTGCGCAATCCGTTATCCCAAACTTCGCTCAAAGACTTTTTCCCCAGATACCGTTTTATCGTAGTCGTTTAAACTTATCAAAGCCGTATGAAAGCACGCGTACACCCGAACATGTTTGCACGATAACTCGCACTATCTCGGCATGGCTTTACGAGGCGTTGTTCTTGAGAGGTTTTTTCTTTCCACGTCCGCGGAAATAAAGAGTAACTGTTTCCGCGTCTACCGAAAGTGCATCGCCGATGCAATTTAAACTTTTAACATTTTGCGTTAGAGCTTTACGCAGGGAAACCTGCAAGTAGTAACTTATTTCTCGCTATCCCGCGGGCGCGACCTGCAAAGGCCGAGCGAACGTAATACGACGTAAGAAGTACGGAAGCTGTCGAACTCCGGCCTCCACACTTTTCCGCTCGCGAAAGATTTTTCAAAAAAGCTCGGCGACAGACGTTCACAGTACAATTTTACGACGGATATTGCGCGTGAAAAGCATCATTGCCGTTGATGGATTTTTGAAAAAAAAAATTAATAACCGTTTCACAACTTAAATAATAAATTCCGGAAAATCGGTAAATTTTTTAGCAACATAAAACCACCAAGTTATTCTTCACTCATTTCATACATGTTATTTGTAATATCTGTAGTGCAGCCCGAGAGATATAGTTACTGTATTAATATATTTTTATTAAATTACGATTTGTATATTTATAAATTATAACTTAACTGCGTTAAACTTTTTTAATAAAAAAGATATTTAATTTTTATTAATGTGAAAATGTATGAATAACAGAGACATACCTTTGTAATCGGATGAATACATTTTTCATATGTGATAAGGAAAAATCAATTAGCATTTATTATTAACTGACGTATGTGACAGAATATTAATATTTATTATATTAATTTACTAACTATTAATTTATAAATACGATAAAAGGTTTATCTGCTTATTCGTTAAATTCATTTGAACATTTACCTGAATATATTGTTTAAATGTGAAAGAATTAATAGTTAAAGTTTAAAAAAACAGTAAAAAGTAATCCGACATATCGTAAAAATTCTCTCTTGAGCTGTAACTTGAAAGAGCGTTAATTAACACGAAAGACTAGAAAGGGACAAGAAGGAAAGAAATAGAAGACATGGCGATCGGATTGAAAAGTGGCGGTGTTAAGTGAAGTAAGAAACCAGACACGCACATTTCGGCTTCCATTTCTTGATTTCCCCGGTGAATTAAACTTCTACTAACCAATTAAAACCCAGACTTCGGATCTGCAACTGCAGCGATACCTAACTACAAATTACCGGAAATTAGATAAGGTTACGCGTATTTGCTTTGCACCTGTGCAAGTGTTAATTACACGTCGTCGCGAAACTGATAGTCGTCGAAGTATTTTTAGATCGCATCGCGATACTCTGTTCTAATATGTCATTAAAATTATATCAACAAATTCTGGGTCATCATTCATATCGCGTATTCCATTATTTCTCAAGGACGTCAATAATATCCACGTTTCATTCGCCATTAATATATCTGAATACTGATCAGAAGATTAATATGGAAACTACGATGATTAAAAATTTTGTAGGTATCGCCTATACGCAGTGAAAAAGACTTTGATGGAAAACAGCGAAGAGCTTTCAGCACGGAAAACGCATTACGGTAACCGCATTAATAATCTTCTCTCTGCCGGATTACTCTCCTTCTGTGTGGTTGCTTTAAGAGCTGCCGATAATTAATAAAACTTGGTACAAATAAAGATCCCTGAAGTTAAGGTGAGGCTCGTAACCGCTTTCGCGCTAATGGCAGTTTCGAAGACATTTATTCAAAATGCGAACACACCTACCGAAATACAATTATTTTGTTTTTATCTAACGATAAATTAAAATCTAATTGTATATATGGCATAACTTTTATATTTCGAGCTATATTTAACTCTGGATAGAACATATTAATGCATAAATAAAACGTAATGTATACTAGTAACAATTATTTTTTAACATACCTATGTGAGATTAGTAATGCACCCGACGATTAACAATTTAAGTCTACCAATGTCACACTGTATGAATTTTGAAATTTCTGCTTAATTAAATATTAATAATATTTGCTGTAGCATTTTATCAAATAATATATCCGCAAAGTATTTCAAATATATAAGAAATTTTGTAAAGTATTTTATTAATAAAAAGAATAACTCCTGTTAGATCAGTCTTATCAAACACTCGGGCACGCTTTGAGAAAATCAAAATTTTCAAATCAATTTTTGCATAAATTAGAATACGGTCGACCTCTTAAATAACGCTTACTCCTTCGATCAATTTTAGTCTATTCGACCATGTATTTGCTTTCTTTTATAGTATAACACGAAAGTTATCGCAACACGTCCACGATGATGTCGACAACTTTTTTAATAAAAGTAAAATGAAAAATATATGAAATTATGTATCACACACATCTCATCCATTATAATTTAAGTTTCTATATAATATAAAAATGCATCCAAGCAAAAAGATAGAGCCATCTTATAAGACAAAATAAACGTAAGATAAATGGAACGGAAGTTATCTTTTCTCATACGCGAAAACACGAGCGTAGCCTTAATCTTCAAGAGCGCTGGCTGCTTTTTCAAACATTTTCTTGTTTTAGTATCAATTATAAATAACAAAATAACTATAACATGTATAATAATGAGGATTAACGTACGATAGCGTCAGAAGTGGAAGAACTAATTAGTAACAAAATATGGATGACGTACAGATAGGAGCAATTTAAACGCAAGTGCAGCTATACGTTATCGAGAATTTATGCAACGGTTTGTGTTGTGCGAAGCTCAGAGAGATGTTTCATAAATCTTCAATTCAGACTAGAGTTTCATGTTAAACGAGGTATTAAACAAACGCCGCGTGAATTTCAAGTTTATACAAGACCGCTATGCATTGTACCGGTTATTCGAAGTAGTGCTATGTAAAGTTTACATATTTAAACCTCGTTACGTGATCAGTGTCTATAGATGTAAAATCTGTCTACAGATATATCAATTCGGAGGAAGCGATCGATTGCTATCTTCCCACGTAGTCATGCATTATTTCATCTATTTGATATTAAGAAAAGAACAGCACAAAAATAATTACGTTTATTTTTAATTATCATTTTGTACATCTAGCGTTACAATCAATATTTTTGTAGCAATTTTTTGTTTTCAGTACGTTGTGATCTCTAATATATTAAATAAGTTATGTCATATTTGTATTATATCATTAACTACCAGTTTTTTGACCGATATAAAGCATTTACCTATAATATTAAATAATATGTATAAACGAGATATCTAGCAAAGGATTTTCGCAGCACTTAAATAACAAACTTTCCAATAATTCCAATTTCCAATAATTCGTCGATAAAACGGCTCAAGAACTACTACTTTCGCGTTAATATTGCAGAATTCTGGATTCTGAATGCAAAAAATAAAAGCCGACGAGCTAATTGAAAGCTCATTAAGGTTTTGTGTAATCCACCTAAATCTCCGGGACTTAAAGTTTTCTCAAACCGTTGTTTGCTCTGGCTTGCTTTTCATCGCATTGTTTCTACTCGTGATTTTTATTTTCTCTCGAAGCCTGAAGTCGGTTTTGTCGACCAATATCGACGTGTATCTTATTCTATTTACGAACAAAGCGCGATTTATTTGACAATGAAAACTTTTATAAACTTGAAGTGATTAAAAGTTTCACTTTGCGGATTGGTGTTTGAACACTGAACGCTTCAAGTTTTTTTTTCTTTCAAAGCGAGTTTCTCTTTATAGAGTGGATTCTTTAAGGTAAACCCGTAAGAGAGAGAGATCACGGGGAAAAGTCTGGCGGACCAAGGAAACTCTTAAAACGATCGAGCATATTTTGTTACGTAATACTGAACTAAATTATTAAGATACCTGTTTTTTCAGTCTTTCAACAATATGCACAGAGATCGTATTAATAAGAATTAAGAAAATAGTATTTTGACGATTTTTATATAAACACAAATTGCGTTATATTTATGTATGTAACGTAAGGCTAACTAATCTAATAATACGATAATATAATATAATAATAATCATAATTAAATTATAATCTTGCATAGCTTATAGAAATATATAATTTATTATCAACATCAAGCTAGGTATCTATTTATAATTAATCTCAACTAAACTCATATATTCCATTCAACAAAACAAAAAAGTCGTGGCTAAATTTAATTCCGGTACTTCAAAATAACAAATGTAATTATTAATGTTAAAGACACTAGAATTCTTAAATTACAAAACTTATTAAAAACTTATTTAAGTTATTTAATATATTTAGCTTTTATTTTCCACTATTCAGTAATTAACTTCAGTTTGCTTTGAATAAAATATCTTTACTGTACCAATACAATGCAGAATAAGTTTCGCTTGAATGCATCTGGGAGATACTCGTGGACGTGTTAATTACCGGCAAGTCACACCAGCGATATTGCATTATATGTCAGTAGCTTAATAATTTTCTGTCCGCATGAATAAAGATGACAATTACAAATTCGCAATAGGCCCGATGGTAACAAGGCAGCACTTCTAATTAATCACGTGGTAGGTTTCATCTAACAACTAACAAGCATTCTGACGTGAGTCGCCTGCTTCTGTCTTTGTGCACCGATTTGTATCCCAGATGGAATGTCAAGCGCAGGATTAACGGCATTAATTATCTTATGCAAAAAGGCGTGCTTTCAAACTAGCTACTATTAATGGTAAAACATTCACCGACCCTACATAATAGCGGATTATGAAATAATGACTGTTGTAATGACTTTAATGAAGAGTATTATGATACGTAGATTCGGACGTATATCATTTATAATTGTGTAATGTTTTCAAGATTAAATCTATATAAGTCAAAATCACTAGATTAAATAATTTTATTAAATAATTTCCAAATATAATTTCTATACACGAATTTGTTATTCAGTTATATTTACTAATTTATGGTATTTATGATACATATTAATAATTTTTAAAAAATTAATTTATTAGCGATTTATGAAACTTATTTATAAATTGTGTAAAATCCGGAAGACTATTTTATGAGTAACACAAAGTACAGTTATTGCATCTGTCAACAATAATATGATTATTTACTACATTATATTATATTGTAAAATTTAATTATTATTCTTCTTAGCTATGATTTCAGTCTCGCAGACTGCTTACATGCTTTTCAACTTTACTTGTTACATGGATAGATTATGTTAAACAAGAAATCCGGTCTGAAAGAGTTGAATGCGTCGCGCTCATGATCAACTCTAGCCACGTTTTTCTGCTAAACGTGGTATCTTTCTTCGATTATGGATTGTACTTCCTTAGAGTCAAACACGTTGTACGACTCGTAAAGAATTTCAATTAAACATCATACATATATTTTTAAAAAAACCAAATTCATTTTTAAATCAAACAGAGCTTCGTACATTCGACAAAGTACTTTCATGCATGTATGATTTTATTATCTTTTTGCTAACATTTCTCTCATTAAGCTTATTAAGCTTTTGTGTTCGGCATTTTTTATATCATTAATATCCCCCTCCCCCCCCCCCTCTCTCTCTCTGTCTCTCGATCTTTCTTTTAAAATCTTTCTCTTATTGTTAAACACATATATATGCTGTTAATAATGCATATAATTTAATAAAGTTTTTTAGTTTAATAAAAATTTTCATGGAACAAGAACTTGTTAGTAATTTTATTTCGTATTTCACATTTAGTCTCAATCGCGTCTAACCGCGAAACTTTATTAAATAAGATTTCACTATCGGTTCTGATCAACTTAATTAGCTCGTGACATAATGCATCCCCGCGAAATTACGGTTTAAATAGAACCATCCATTAAGAGAGGCCGTCTCTTCGATCTGACCTCGGGGTGACATTTAATGACGACATAATTGATTTGTGTTACGATGGCTTATCAGACATGCCTCGATAGTGAGGTAGAACGATCCAGAGATTAGGTATAAAAGCACTCTCCCGGATCACCTTCTCAAACGTTCTCGCGTAAATGCAAGCCGCATCGCTGAATTGCTCTCAGATTGTTTTATGAACAAACAAGTGATTGTTCTATACGAAAGAACACTTTGCATGTCTCGCCTATAATCTCTCTCGATATAATCGTGTATCGTATTTTAATATCATATCATGTTCCTCTTTGTATATGCCAAATTTTATGATACAAGTATCATTATACGAACAAATAGAAAATTTATATATGTATTGATATAATAACACTTTATCAATTTATTGATGTATTATCAATATATGTATTACCATTATATACATGATCCTGTCTAAATACAGAACAATTACGGCAATTCTTTATTTAATCTTACAGCCCAGGTCCGTAGCGAATCAAGAGGTATTATATGCGGATCAATCTCCAACAATTATAACTGAAGATGGCTCAAACGGGAGCCGAAACGTTTTGATTGTCCTATGCGATGGACTAAGTATACAATGGTCGTCCTATGCGATGGACTATGTATCTAAAATATTGATTTGATTTTATTAAAAATTGCGCATTAGTGTACCGCGCTGACTCCAAACACTTATGATTTGTATTGTTGTTTATTTAATCTACTTGTTTAAGTCAATTAATTGTCATTTTAATATGCAATTTGTAATTTAATTTATCTGCATTTGTAATTCTTGATTATGTTTGCAAATAGTTATGAATCCAGCCAATTAACTAGGTAATCCTTATTAAGAATGCATTCCATGTTAATCATCGTTTGTCCATTCTAATACAGTTATAACTGTAAAATTATATGTTCTCGTGAGCAATTGTTTGTGACAAATGAAATTTTGTTTCATAACGTAACACTGACAATAATTCCAACCTTTGGGATTACGATATTATCTGACAGATGAAATTAGGTCTCTTCGAAAAATTAACACAATTCAATTGTGACGTTCACATAATTCCCAAACGCCACGTCGCAGATCATGGAGGTCACGCTAATGAAGAAATTACGAGCCGATAATTACATGTGTCCGTTGGAATCAATAGCACCCGTGTGTACGCCTCGGATATTTACTACTATCCACAAAGTATCGGTTAGCCACGTGTATTTATGTAAGCCATTGCTATTGCAAATCATTTCATCTCACGAAACCTCAGGGCAGTATTATTTATCCCAATATCCTCTCTCGAAACCTGTTGCCGACAGAAACAGAAATATGTCGATGTGAATTACGATGTTCAGCTACACTCGTGTGAAATTTTCCTAATCGACTTATTTCTCGCGCCTGTCATCATGCAGCAGCGTGGCGAATGTGTCATTTACACAAAGCATCCTCCATCGACACGTGAAACATTAATTTTGCGTTTTTGAAAATACCATGTTTAATACCTCTCAAAGGGAAAAATTTCTCGTTTACTCATCGATCGTATTATATGCGATTGCATTACACGAGTGGATATAAGGTAACGAAAATATATAAAATCGTAATATTTATATAAAAGTGTATGGCAGTAATATATTATATAAGATAAAAATAGTCATCATAAAATTATTAAAATTGTTTACTGATAATTAAACGCTTCTATAAAATTATGATATTTAAAAGTTATGTTATTTAATATTTAATTTTTGTTTGTATTTTTCAATCCAACTGGCTACATATAAATGCGTCTTTTAATTTCGAAAATGATACAAAATTACGAAATTAATATAAATAATAATATCTAAAATAATTAATTCATATCGTGTTTACATTTTTCTATTTTATTATAACGATACCTTCTCGTTAATATCAAGTTTATAATGTATGAGAAAAAAGATAATAATACGTTAGAAATTTCTAGGAGGAACAAAAGAGCTACGGAATTAAACATCCTGGTTACCTGGTATATCCTAAGCTTATCATGTTCTATAAATTATCACCAATCTCCTCTTAATACGGCACTTATTCCTAAATTGCAATTGAACTAAGTTCAACATAAAGTCATATCATAATCGATGAGAAGCAATCACCCTATTTCATTAACTAAATGAATACTTCCTTCTTACTCCCTCGAGCTCGTTATTGCGAAACTAACTTTTGCCATAATTTTGACATTATATTAAAAGACAATTCTCTAAAGACATTAACCACGTCGAGAGGATCATGATCAAAAAATTCGCACCTCTTTATAAAACTTTTATAATATTTTTTCTCCAGTTTGCCATGGCAGTCTGTTTCTTAGTGAGACTTGCAAGTTATTTATAATATTGAAAATATCGACGAATTATATTAAATCCTTCAAGTTTTGCAATAACTATATGTCGATTTTTTTATCTTGAATTGATTATTGAATTCTTATTGAACTTTACAGAAAAACCTAGATATAGTTCAAAAAATTTTTTTCTTAGCAATTCCTAACTTCCCAAGTTTACCATTATCATTCCAAACAGCTGACATAGAAATATGAAAGACCCTTAAATTGCCAATTAAATTTGTGCAATGTTTCTGAAATAAAATTATACGACTTGGGTTGCTCGCAATTAAAGAAGATTGTAAGATCTTGACCGCCAACTACACACACGCGCGTACATTTTCTAAGAATTCTACGGCATTTGAATTATACATAAACAGTTCGGAGACAATTCGCCGAGATAAAAGAATAATACTTTCTTACATTGTCAGAAAGTTTCTCCACCAGAGATATTTTTCCGTAAACTTCTAGTGACGTGTGAACTATGTACTAAGATCCATTTAAATAACTTTGTTTTCGCAGAGCTTTCTTCCTCTAAGCAAGTCACGATACTTGCGATTCGAGACGATGCACTTAATACTCAACACGAAATTCCCAAGAAACGACTTTTTTTAGTAGAATTTCGAACATCACGGACGAATTAATTTCAAAGCCGATTGTATCACAAAACCGTATGCCCTGTTGTTGAATTCAGCAACAATAGAGGCTTTCGTCATTTTCTGGATTGTTAATCACCGTTATATAAGCCATTAAAGCCGATGATAATCGTAGATAAACTGATTCATGACTATCCTATTAAAATGCAACGTGTTAATATGTCAGATAAATTATTCTTATACGCAAATAACGATTAATTGCTTATACATAACGCAAATTAAAAAGTTTTACAAAAATTGAAAGTGACGACATATTACAAGAACATTGCAAAATAAAACGACTTGCAATTTACTTTTGGCAAATTTTAGAGAGTTAATACTACATTGCATAACTCATTCTATCAAAAGACAAGATTAATCAATTAATTAAGTTCTTGAATTAACGAAGATCTTATATATATATATAATGCTATTGCCTTATTATACTGCCCAGGTAATGTAATATTTGTGGCCTACCGACAACCAAGTAAAATACTAACACCGTAATTGTTTTAGTCCGTAAATACCGATGCTACGGTCAATTGTCGGCAAATTATCATTGACCATGCGAAATGTAAAGCAGACCACACATAATCACTATTTTGCGTAACATTATGAGTAGCATAAATCTAGATTTCGCGTACTATACACACTTAAGCAGAAATAACGAAATTTTAGCATCTTACAAGATTAGAAACTTTTTCATAAAAAAATAAATTAGAAAAGATTCTTTAAAAATATCGAAATTATTTTTTAAAAATGATAAGCGTTCACTCTTTCAATATCTATCAATACAAAAATTCACTATCGCCCGTGTTTACGTCTGAACATCCCACAAAAAGGAAGCTGCAAATTTACAAAGTTTTTTTATGCAAAGTTTATTATGCAAAGCAAACAATGCTGCGTGAAATATTATTTTGCGCTTGTGCTTCGCTCAAGTTTTTATTCGAAATTCGTGACTAAGACCCTACGAGCGCCTCGTGAAACATAACCGCACAAAATTCCTCTACAGTTTTCAGTCATGATAAACAAAATATCTCAATGTTCCGGAAATAGTGATACCAGAAATGCAAAGAATTTGCAGGATTATCGCTTCCATATGTAAGCATAGCCTTCGTTATTAATCGTTCGTTTCTGTGGCAACTCGCTGTTTGTTTAAATGGAATTTTCAATGCGTTCAAAGAATACCTCTCAAAGCGACGAATTGACGTGTGTTCACGATTAAAATTTTTTTACACAAGCTAAAAGCATATTGGAAAAAAGTTGCCAATAAATTATAAAAGCGAGTCATCCGTTGAAAGTGCAATATCTATTTGTAAAAAAATTATTGTTATATTGACATTTGGTCAAATCAATAACGTACATTCCTAATTATCATTCCGCTAGAATTATAATGTAACCATCATTATTAGTAATAGATACATCTCTGATTTCATATAACTAAACGAAAAGTAAATTCTAATTAGAACGCAAATTACGAGAATGATGCTCTCCTGTGTGGTTACTCTTGATTACCAATTTCAAGCTATTCGCAATATAACGATCGTTAATGCAGAAATTGTTAGATGTAATATATATACCACTGACAATTAATTTGGTTGCTAAATAGTTTGCGATTTCGTCATCATTGCTTTTGGCGGACGTAAAGTATCCTTTACACTTTCTTAAAATTTATTATCTCTATCTTTGTATTAATATTATGTTAAGTATCATAACTCAATTATTATTTGAAATATTTTAAGATAAAGAATAATAAGAGAAAATTGTTTGTGTAAATTTAGTGACATCTATAAATATTTCAATCACGAAATTGCAAAAAGGTTACTGATAATTATGTCAATTAAGATAAAACGCCATTCTCTCATTAAGTAAGTTTGTCTCTACTAAACGGAAGTTTTGGAATGCAACTTCTCGGAAATCACTTTACTTACACTTTATTACATTCCGTTGATCGAATTTTGGAAATGATGCATCTTTGCAAACTATAAGCGTGCCTAAGATTTAATTAGACAAAATATCTATAGTTAAAACTCAACATAATTAATTTCCTAATAATTTATATTAATAATCGCAAAAATATATAATAGATTTGTAATTATATTAAATCTGGCTAGACGATATTTTTGTCTCCTTTACGAAATTACATAGTTTTTCCATCGCACGTGACCATACCTAAATCACTTACAATCACTTATAATCGTTTACAATCACGCTTATTGTTAGTGCATTTCTATCTATAGATCTTTTGAATCAATTTTCTGCACTTACTTCTCTTCGCAGAGGAGCAAAAAGCGAAGCGTACAAAAGACTGGAACATATTGATCAATAGGGTACGTGTGAAGTAAAACGAATACGCTGAGCTCGCAATCACATCCCACAATTTAGCGGAGACTTCCGTAAAGTCCCATTTTTCAAACGACACGTGCGCAACTTTGCAACGATCTTCTATCTGCTTAGTATCGAGGAAGAAAATAATTTTAAGAAGATGGTTTAAGGAGAATATTAGAAAAATATTTTACGCGCTTTTCTAAAATCGATATTATTTCGCAACATGTTGGTGTTTACCTTTTCAGTACTTTAAAGACCAAAAAAGATAATAACAAATTCTCTCTGAGAAAGTTTTAACTCTAGGAAAAGCTCTGAGAGAGAGAAAGCTCCAGCTCTAAATCCTGAACTTTCGTGAAACTGTTTTGGTATTTAATAACGATATATCGATACAAAGTGATTTCATAATGACAAGCTGTGATGTAGTTCAACGTATTCATTTTACCTTACATATACCATATTGATCGATATATTCCCGTCCTTTATACGCTTCGTTTCTTGCCTCTCTGTGAAGAAAAGATTTTGAAAACCGTTCGTAAAATTTTGGTATAAACGTCATACACTTGTAAAATTACGTAGTGCAAACGTAATGGAAGTGAACGTGCATTTCTTGAAGCAATATCACTTAAGATTTGACAGAAATATTTCTTCACTGCATAAGAAATCTCGCAAAAATTCATGATTTCCTCATATATATATATACATATATATATATATATATATTGCTTTAGGATAAAATATATCTAAATTGCGATCGCACAAAAATTGGGTACACGCCAAATGTCGTTGAAATGTTTATCTCGCAGTAAAATCTTCCGCGTTTTCCGGTACGAAATCACGATTTGCTCATCTCCAGATATATAATAGACACTGCTGAAGTGCTTCTGGACTCCAGCCAAAATTATTTCGGGAATTATTGCTAATAAAGCACGTTTTGTTGCATTGAAACAATACCTTTCATTTTATTAGATCTTGATTGCCACGTTTTATAAATCAAGGAAAACAATGTTATGCAAATATGCAAAATCATTTCTGTTACTAATTCTTGTTAAACTATTTCTGCATTTTATTTAATGAAAACTTTTATTACTGCAAACGACTTTTATTATCATATAGGGATATGATGCGAATAAGAACTCATTAAGCTTAACTCATTTTGCACGTGTTATAAATTTTTTAATATTGACATATCTCTCAATATTTCACTTAAGTATAAGCAATTTTTGCATAATATAAGGTTCAATTAAAGAACAAACATGTACATTTATCTGTTAATTAAATTATCATCTCTTAAGAGAACTATATTATCATTAATGATAAGTGAATTATTCCCTTCATGATTCTTAAAGAAAAATTTTAATGTAAATTTTGTAGAAATGCAGAAAAAGTTAATCTATCGTTACGAAAGAATAAGATTTATATTTTAATAATATATATTCTTGTTTTTATTTAAAATGATTTGAAAAAAATCTTTGTTTTCGCATACTCCGATATATAAAATTATATTGTTAAGTAAAAAATCTAACAATAAGTAAAATGTCTAGATGAAACATCTTGTTTTATATCGAGGAAAGCATTCATCCTGTACTATTCACGCTAACCGACGACGGAAACAGACGTGATGTGATTGACAGAATAATATATTCTATCGCAATAAAGTATTTGTATCTTCAACTTTAGCTCAATGTATAACGACTAAGAGTTTCGCATTTCCAATAAAATTACAAGCATAAAATATCTCTGTCAGTTATAATATATTAATATAAATTCATGAGAGACTACTTATATCTACGCGGCACTAAAATTTGATAGCTATTATGCTAAAGAGATTTAAATCAAGCTCTGCTAAAGACAAATCGTAATTTCCATATAAAATAATTTTAATTCGTTAAAATCCAAAGATCAACAGTAAGCAAAAGGTTCACACAATTAAATTTTTTTATATAAAATACATCTAATATTACTAATTCTGTTATTACTAACAAAACTCAATTTAAATACAGAAACACGGGTTCGAAATCTTCAGATAACGGGATCGTACTGCCGAGCTGTACTGCAAATGGCATTACGTTAAACAATTTAGTCGCTATTATCCTGGTACGGGCATTAACTTTGTGCGATAGCTTTTTTTCCCAGGCCCGATTTCAATTATAAAAGCGTCGCTAATACAATCTATTCTGCTGCCGGCAGTGAGCGATAGTACCGTCTTTGCAATCCGTCTACGCACCTAGCTCATTAGTGGCATTAACACTACCAATCCTCGTCTACGAGGCAGTTAACAGGGGATGGTAATTATGCGCTTCGATGATTCCTACACAAAGGTGGATATGCACGAGAATTCGCGTTGCACGTACGTACGTACAAAAGCATATATACACGTACAAAAGCATATATACACAGGCGCACAAGCATGCGTAGTCACGAGGAGATGTACGGAAGCCCTGAAGTGCTTCATGTCTTATTCGCGCCTCGCAGAATATTTGTATCCGCTAGAGGGGACTGTATATACCTACCATACCGAGATTTATGCGTACGCATTCAGATTTGGGCTAATTCTTCTTCTTATGCATATCCATTAATGGATGTTTGCGACCACCATGCATGCTCCATGGTGACTGCCTTGGCAAAGGTACTCTCAGTGGTTTGCCATTACCTTCCGAGAGGTGGTGATCAATTAAAAATATGATATGTTCTGGGTGGATTTGAACCTGAATCTTTGGCACAGAAAGCAGACGCCTTTCGTCATAGCGGGCCCATAATTAATACGCACTTCTCTTTGTCTCTCTCTTCGTTCTGGCTTTGATCCTTCGGAAGGCAAATTGCATTCGACGGTCCAGTTCACGTCACGTTACTAGCAACTCTCGCGTAACGTGTAACACGGGGCTCATTTTCGATTTTTGGGATGACTGTAATTAGCGGGCGCAATAACGCGTTTCTGCGTTCACACCGTGGCATACACGAGCGCTTTTGCGATTTGCGGTAGCCGACAGCACGAAACGCGCCAGTTATATAACGTGACCAAAGAGATTCAATTGTGGAAAGCATACAGATGATGTTTATTTCATAGCGGCCTTTTATTTATTATCCTTTTATTTTTTAACAAGAGGTCGTGAGATAATTTATATTACGCATACAAAGTTGTGTACAAATCCCAAATGTTATTAAATTCCTATTTTAAGCCAATATACGAGACATTAAAAAGCCATTTTATAGTAATACCCCAATTGAGAAAATTATTGTATGTATGTACATTTTAAGATTTAATTTTATTCAGAATATAACACAAAAACGTGAAATTAAAATAATGATATAAAAGAATACTTGAGTGAATAGATTCCGGAATTGTACTCGTGGAAATTCATTAATCGGGAACGTGATAAAGGAATGTCAAAAAAACTCATTCGAAAATTAGTTCATCCGAATACAGTAGGCCCGGGGTTTTTAACTGAAACAAATTCGATTAAAAAATAAAAAGCCTTTAAATAAGTAAAAATCAAAAACTCTTTTTTAATTGCAGAATTATTGTTGCTTAGGTAACTAATAAAAATCTAAACGCCAGATTAATAATAAATTTTCATTCATCCATATTGTTGCGCGTTCCAATTATAGAGATATTGACATTGAAATTTTATAACGCTGATTGCACATTTCTAATCCCCAGATCTATTCAGCCATTTTTATCTACTTTTTGTAAACTTCATTTAGTTTTTCAACGATTTCAACCACGCTTGTTCTATTTATAAAAATGTATTTTTTTAAATGCAATTTTGTTTCTTTATCTCTTCGAATAGGAGAACGTTCCTTTATACAATATATTTTTCATTGTAGGGAAAAAAACCAAGGGTCTGTTGAAAGAATCAATTTATTCTACACGGTTCTAATTCACCAACATGCTCTACTGTTACGTAGTAAAAATAGAGAGTAAAAATGAAGAACCATTCTTCAATAGCAAAAACAAAAATGGTTTAATGGTTGCATCGTGTAAATATTGATAATGTAAAAATACTAGCAGGTGTGCTATACATACTCTACAAATGAATGTAACCACGAATTCTTGGTGATATCAATCATGCATGTTTCTTCTGCAGGTAATCTGCAAGTAAAGTTAATTTCATTGCAGTCGTTCAATTACATTAATACAAGTGTCATTCATTCATTTATTTTACTTTAAAATGAGAATTAACTCTTGGAGAAAAATAAGGGATTCTACTACTTTTTTTCTTTAAAAATTGTATGCTCTTTATCTGTCTTCTTTCTTCGTATATTATGCAATACTTCGCAGTTCTATTGTTAACCTTTTCGCGAATAAACTTTTTGGCCCACAAATATGAAAAATGAATGCAGATACGAGCCGCGAATAAAGACTGCGCAAATATAGCATCCCTTATTCTTCTTGACCTCTTTTGATCATAGTTTGCCATTTAAATCTACGAGTAATATATTTTCTTTAATTCCAGCTCTATTCACATTTTCAAGACTGTAATAGCAATGAAAATCTCTCTTAAGTCTATTTTTGGACGACCGTTCGACAAAGTGAATGTAAATCGAATTCTCACACCGTGTTCGCGGAAAACCTGAAAAAGATATTACACCCAAAGAAAAACTTCATTTGCTTTTGTTGACGTATGATAAATCATACAATAACATATCGGAGTGGATGAAAAATACGAGAATATGCTATCTTAATGATAAATGGTAACTCTATCTATCGACAAATAGCCTATTTCATTATTGATAAAAAAAACACTTTTTACTCGCTAAAACGCAAATGAAATTTTTCTCAGTTATCTAACATTTTTATTTGGAGAGGGCGAGCAAGTGAGAGAGAGAGAGAGAGAGAGAGAGAGAGAGAGAGAGAGAGAGAGAGAGAGAGAGAAAGAGAGAGAGAAAGGGCAAAAGAGAGTTAACAAAATTACATAGACTTATCAACTTCGTAATAAAAAATCATAATATATTGCAAACTAGATTTGTTAGCATGTCTGTTCCCTTAACCCTTTGAAGCATAGGGGATTCCACAATCCCACTTTTTTCTTCATTTTTAATTATTTAAACTATGTTTTTGATCTTTTTATCCGGATTTTTTGTACTTTTAAGATCTATAAGATATTAACAAACATATAAAAAATATGAAGAATCAAATTTTGTTAATTGTAACAATGCTATAAATAAACAAATTGTGAAAAATTGCATATTTTGCAGAAAAAAATGTATTTTACAGTGATTTATAAGTAATATCGTCATAAAACTTGCATACTTTAGGTTTTTGGAGTCACTGATTACGAATTTGAGGTCGGAATTCAAAAATTCAAAATGGCGGACCTGAAATGCGAAAATATTTAAGCGATTTGCGTGAAATTGGATCCGCCATTTTGAATTTTTAAATTTCGACCTCAGATTCGTAATCAGCAACCCAAAAAACTTATAAGTACATAGTTTGCCTGTAAATTAACAATAAAGAAAAATGTGTACTTCAAAGAGTTAAGATAAAAGTTGTATCCTTATTTTAATTAACGGTGGACACATAACTCGGCTAATCAACCAGCAGCAACAAGACACGCAAAATCTCTTTTCTCGGTATTCCGCACACGAGAAAAAAAGTAGCTACCGTAGCTAAAAACTGCGTGTGGTAGCTAATTTTAATTGTTATATATATACAGCTAACATCTTAGCTGTGATATCTATTTTATTGCTGTCGATGCAAAACGGTTTGCTGTGATACCTATTTTATTGCTGTCGGTGCAAAACGGTTTGCTGTAGTTTAGAAATTTATAGTCACGACAACAAACAAAGATTAGCAAATCATGATTAGCTATGGTAGCGAAAAATTTATTTTCCGTGCGGTCACGGTATACGAAATTTCACGCTTAATAAGCAATTTTTTTATACCAAGAATGATGATAAAGTATTGTAGGACTTACAATCCTGACACGGCACTGAATACATATATTTTTCCTTTCATCCCTATCATCTTTTCAAAGAAAGTCGACAAGCTTACCCCACATGAAAAGAAAAAGAAAGATAATTAAAATTTCTTATATACTGCAAGAACTAATATATATATCAGATTTCTCTCTCATTGAGACTTTTTTATTTAATCTAACAGATACAATTTTTTAGTATTGAAAGATTTTTCGACAAAAAACTTCAAAGGGTCTTTTTAAACTGCTGTTATAAATCAGCCGATAAAATCGCGATTTATTCTTTTTGCCTCTTAGAGGAATACTGCCAATCTACATAATGCAAGGGCCACTTAATCAGTGAATTACGATCATTTGTCACGATCCAGCTAGTAAGCGCATGCATCAATTCACGAAGTGTCGCGACCACTCGCTCGTATATTTAGTCGATTTCCGACAAATCGATTTCCCTTTCTTACAGCGGCTAACATATTTTCACAAGATATGCATGTAAAATGCAAATTCACTATTTTCGCAAATATGTAATCTTTGTCGTCATGACCGGATCAAAACGACATTTAAACTTTAGCATTTATATAAGTTTTGTATATCGTTACACCTTTGCAATCGTTACACCTTTGCAATCTTCATCGTTATAAATAATATTGTTTTGCATATACATTGCGTAACATACTATCCGGCCGATACAATCAATGATTAAATATAGGCGGAAATAAAGTTGAACAGAGTTCACCGGAAATGAAGTGCATGTCGGGGGAATACGCGAGCAAAACACGTGGCGTTGAAAAATTGATTTCAAAGCTCCGTCAAGAGATATGCAGATCGCAAAATGGTACTGAAATTCATTACATGGCAATTGGAGATACGCAACAGATAAGGTAACAGAATTATGAAGAATTCTGAAAAGACGCTGGACTGACACGAACGACTGTATTGTGTCGCATACTTTAAGCTCTTGCGAGAGAGCACAGGTTACATCGCAAATAGAACTCGTAACTGTGGATACATAAGGTACAATGAAGTTCTTCGTCCTGTGATCTACCGTGTTGGCACGAATATGAAAATAACCTTATAATACCCAATACCAGATCAATAAAAAATGTGTAAAAGAATGTGAATACGAACTAAAATCTAAAAAAGGTTTATAGTTTTAAATATTATAATTCTAACTTATAATCAAACTTTGTCTGTAAAATAATAATTGTAAAATTAAGGATAATAAATATTATAATCATATTATATATATCATAATCATATATAATAATCATATTATATATATATATCATACACAAAACGCGTGTTATGCTACACATTGACATCTCTCGACATCGAGAAAGCCACAATTTTTCTTCATTTTCATACCTTTGACTCAACACTACCCAACTATGCGAGACACGTTATATACAACATCATTTTCGACTGCGTAGGAAGCAAGAGACGACCTTGTCATAAAAGAAGCACGACATACCAGGCACATAAGACATACTCCCCGTTTATAAGCGGTGCGTAACAGCAATAAAGCTTCACATTAATAAACGGCAGAAGATGTCGAATAAATTATTCTCTCTCCGACACCTTTGCCAAGTTTTGAAAGAATGAGTTTCATATGCCGCATGAATGTAGTTAAAAGGGATTTTATCTTCATTACATTAGATGAAGACATTTATACGCAAGAAAAATGAAAATTTTACATTCAACCGTGGCACGATGTATTTAATTTTTAACTGTTCCGATTATATTTAGCTCTACTGCACTCTAAGTATCTTATAAAATTTCATAAAATATCTAGGATTTAAATGCCTGTTTTTTCTACTTTTTTCTATTTGATATAAAAATGACGAAATATAAAATTGATATCATTCTCCAAACTGTTAACATAAATTATAACACCATTTATTTATCGAAGTCAAAAGCGCACGCCATATTAATTACATTATCAATACTTAACCATCATATTTAACTACAAATAATTGAATAAAATTATTTGTATAAATAAAACAGCAGTTCAACACATGTATATTATTCACCGTGTTTGTCATAAATTCATAATTTTTATAATTCTTTATAAAAAAATATTGCATACATTATAAATCATAAATTAATATAAATTTTACATCGTGTAAATTGATACACGCCTACGTGGCGAAGAAAATAATATTTAAAAATCATCGAAAACGTATCGATATATTAGATGTATCAAATTGTGACCCTCGAAAAGCAATAAAATTTAAACAAACGATCCAAAGGACGGACGAAGGTTCAATAACGACTGTCTGGCGAGGGTAATGACTTTTCGCGCACGATTCATTTATATCTGTCACAACCGGGGTGGTTATCTGTCAAACTTCGCATGACGGCGAATGATTTTAACGAGCTATACAAGTCGTTGTGCCGAAACGTCCAATTCGTGATCGCCAACATCTATTTGACGCATTTTTTGATCGATCCTGCGCTACTATTTTTAACTTGTCCGCGAAGAGCTCCGGTAACCCTGCTCGTTACTAAATTAACGTAACAAGAGCGTCCTCGCTTTTTCGCAGGATTAAAACACCACCCGCTAGCAGGACAATGTAAGTCACTTTTGCTCCATCGCAGTATTCTCAAAATTTTCTGCTCTTTCTTGTGTGATTAACACATACATCTTTAAAGAAAAACAGAAAAGTTAAATGGGAAAAAACTTTTTTCTTATAAACTATTATTAATAGAGTGTGATTATTAATATATGTATAAAGTCATACTTATTGTTTAAAAAAAAGTTAAACTCTTTCTGCCTTAGAGAAAAATATTTTATAGACGTTATAATTGATACGCAACATACAGCGGTACTCGAAACTTATTCTTTTTTTCCAAGTCTTGAAAATTGGCTCATTTTTACACGCATGTGAGTGTAAATCTTGATTTTAATATTAATGACAAATATTTTTTTAGACGGATTTAGAAACATATATTAAAAAATATTGGAGGTATTTTATATCTTTTTTTAAAATGTGTATGTAATAGAATGTTGATCGTCAGTAGACTTCTGCTCTTTTAACATACACAAAAGTACTTCAAAATATACTCTTTAAAGCCATGTGTATACATCACGTTCGCCAACTGCACCCTAATTTGTCGAGCAGTGCCTTGACGAAGCCTCACCCTGTTCCCGATAAAAATAACTTTTTATTGCGGAGGGAGAATCGTCGAGACTTCTCTATGCTCTTGAACATTTTCTGAGCACAAATATTAAAATACGTACATTTTTAGCAAATACTTTATAAATCTGATATATATATATATATATATATATATATATATATATATATATATATGCCAATTAATATTAATAATAATATGAACAATATCAATATGTGAGTAACATTTTATTGTTTTATAACTCTACATCAAATATCTACTAATTTTAGTTTTATAATTAACTTTAGTAAAATCAAGAAGAGCTTGTGAAATATGTAACTATCATGTCTAATTACTCATTAAACTATTTGTTTGAAATTTATATATATTTTAACTATGTGAAACTATGTAAATTACTAAACAAAACGCTACGCTTGTTTAGTTTGTCCTCCAATATTACATTTAAAATTATGTGTTTCTTTCGTGTATAAGAACTGACCTATCTCCAATCTGCCATATCATGTTGTTATATGTCAAGACTTAATCCAGCCAGAATGTTGGCTACAAAACAATGTTAAGGATTTTATTTGTGAATCCGAATACATGTGGCTTGTCGCAATTCATAGCCGCGTGTGATGAATGTAACATAATTTAAGTACTGCAGAATGCACATTGTAGATTTGAAGCAATACGGCACGGAATATGCGCGCGAGTATGTGTATCTTGTTATGCACGCAATGCTACTGACAGTGATACGCAACACAAACATTATCCAGTGGTATTGTTAGATATAGGGATTTGGCTGTACGCAATGTAATTTGGAACCGTGCGTCTTGCGTTTGGAATGAGAGCCTGACAACGGGAAGCGATGAGAATAATTATTAATCCTTTGGGATTGAAATATATCCCCAATGGTATTCTCTGATCATGCTTGAAACCGAATCTATTTAGCTCATGTATCCATTACATTCATCAATTGACGTAAACGAAATGGCTATTACTTTCATGCGTAATTATACACAGTATTTTTTCCATACAAGTTTATGCTTACACGCTTTGCATAAAGAAATTTCGTAATTATTTCGAAATCAATTCTTTCAAATATCATATTATAATTGTTTAATATTTGAAATATTCTAAGAAATACTAAATTTAAATTTTAAGTAAAATGTAATTAATTGAAAAATAAGGTATGAGTAAGAACAAGACTATTTAAAATTTAATTCATGAAAATATTGGTTTGTATCACTTATTTTCTCCAATATTATATTACACTATCTAATGCGTTAACTAAAAGTATTGTAATAGGATTATTTTCAAAGCTATCTCTGTACTTCAGAACACAATAATATACACTGAGAGAAAAATGTATGATATTTGGAACTATAATGACATAATAAATGATTAATAGTTAGGAATATCATTTTTATAGTAAGTGTTACCATTTATGTTAATCACAATTACGATATAGGCATAGTATAAGTGACCCATGTAAAATTTTTACCAATAATTATAATCATTTGAAGTAAAAATATAGTAAGATAGAATATATGAAATGGATAAGAGAAATTAACCATTTTATATAGTCAATACAATTGGAATATTTGGCAAATATTGGTACAGGTAACTATATTCTTAGCATGCTTTACTATACACATGGTAATAACAAAGTAAATATGATGACTATAAATTTCTGTTCACTCTGCTATATTTTGCATGTTTAAATAAACTATAAAAATATATTTGAGGCCAAAACTCACTATAAAATATAGTGAGATTATTGTTATTCCAACTATTTTTTTCTCTCAGTGTAAAAGCTTTAGACTCTTGACCAAGCTTAAAGATATTGAGATGCTAATTATCAATTAAGAGAAGCGTATTTATCGCGAAAATATAAGAAATATCGTTTAACTTTATACTCTACAGTTTCAAGATTGCTCCCAGGAAAATTGTTTTTGACAACTTGAGCAGTATCCAATTAAATCGTAATGAAGTATCCCCGTAAAAGCGACAGTACTGTCTTGAATTTCCGGAGTTATTAGCTTGTGGACAACCGTACTTCCGTTTTGCCGAGACATTTTCATTAACAATGTACATCAAAGGCATTTCCAGTCTTTTCACGAATACTGGCAATGTGCTTAGATACTGAAAATGTACTTACCGTATGGATAAAGAACAAATGTTGTTGCTCGTACGTTATGTAATATATAATAGTATACATTATGTGAGGTATGAATTTTAAATAATCAACTCTTATTTTCTATTCAACATATAAAGATGAAAGAGAAGACAAACAGAGTTAAATAATGTTCAAAGAAATATCCCTCATCTTGCGTAAAGAGGAAAAAACGCTTAAAAAAATGGATGTTTTAAAAATTAATTCTAGCGGTTATGCACTATTATAGGGAACCAATATTTACGCACGTTTTTTCTTGTGCCCGATATATAACACAGATATAGATATTGCCAATCGCAAAATGTAATGTTTCAAAAGTGTGAAATCAACCGCGTAAATACGCGGCCATAAATAAAAAGTATATTCAATTCAAAAGTAATATTTTATATTGATGGTTTTTTTAACAACTCGGCAATAAATGTCGATATCATCGAATTGTACTGCCGCACTGCAAGCATTGTACCTATTTCTTTGTTTTATTTTTATTATGTATAAAACGCTTTTCAACCACCTACATTTTATACCATGTGTAAATTTTAATAAAGAATTCTCCCCAATGTTTATTATGAGCTACTTTTGTAGCACAAATTATGCAAGCTTTTTCCTTTATTTCGGTATTGCGCAAGCTTTAATTCGCAGTTCAATGCTGTGAGTCCGTTTAAATAGAAAATAGCGTGAAGATTCATCTCAACGAATCTGGAAACTCCAGCAGCTGTTATTTACATGTTTTGTAATTCTGAATCGATGACCTACGGAGCGATAATGTAATTATTTGATAGAATGAAATAATCCAATCTCTGTCTCGGGACATCGACTCGATGGGGATCGTTGTTTTTTGCGAAATAAAGAGTACTGTTATTTGCGTTAAATAAGTAATATGATCACAAATTATACACATAATCGTTCTCTGGTACATAATAACGTGTTTGCGGCATAAATATCATATTACTGGCAACTAAATAAAAAGAAAGCATTAAAATAATAAGAGGCTACAAAATAGCCCCCATTAAACAAAACAGGATTACAAAACGGCGATAATTTCACTAGCACTGTTTATTAGAACACATTGAGTTCTGTTATTCACTTTCCCGTGCTCCGTGGAAAACAATTGGCAAAAGCTAGTCTTCTCGATATTACTGTCGTCAATCGATCGAGAAATGGGAAAACAACGAGAAAAGAAAAAGAAACTGACATTGATCATCTGTGGAGGGGTGACAAGGTTTGCGAGGACTAAAACTGATGGTGAAAGTTGGAGATGTAATAATATAGAAACCATCCCAAGAATGATTCATACCTTGTCTTTCTCGAATTTCATCGAAATATTGTCCAAATCACAATTACAGATAGTCCCCAAGGCTTATACCCTAAGAAATAAAAAAGTTTACTATTCAACGTATTATGTACTTGCGAAAATAACGAAAACCGACATTTCTTATTTTCCAGAGATTCACAAAGGCATAGCTACATGACAAGAAGTTAAAAATAAATTAATATGAGCATATGTTCAATTATAATTTATATTGTGATGATTGCATAAGTAAATTTCTATCTTTGTTTTTTTTTAAGTTTCCATTTCTTTGTGCATATATTCATTTTCATAATAGTTATATAATTATTATATTACAAGTTATTTATTGAAACGCACAAGGCTCGTAGACTATATAATAGATATCCAAATAGAGATTATAATGACACCTCGATAAAATTTTTTTTAACAACGCAATTGTATAATTAAACATTTACTTGCATTACATAAAGAATTGTTTCATCATACTTTCTTGCGTCTTTTTTCATACAGAATTAATAGCTTTCTTGGCTTATACGTCGTCCTATATATATATATCACTTACGACAGGAAATTTAATACAGAAAAGAATACGTTTTAAATCCTTGTTTTTTCTCTTAAGAACGACCAAAAAGTTAAAAATGGATATCATTTGTGTCACGTCAGAAAAATAAGAAAGGACTGATTGAAATGTATCGGAAACAATTGGTATACGAGGAACGATTTCTATTCCACGTCGAAGTTGTTTTCTCATCACAAATAACTGTTAACCCTGAGACAATAGGACTATTCTTTATCACGATTGAGATGTCGTTGAAATCCCGTTCGACGAATTTCCAGATGTCGCATCGACTAACAGAAAGTCATCGCATATACATTGATCGAGACGGTTAAACATTTATGCATGAACTTCGTCCGATCTTTTTCCATATCAAGAATGCTTTTTATAAATAGAATATTTTAGATGAAAATATATTTCGTACAAAATCGTATAGTCGAGATATCTCCTGCAAATTTTGCAGAGTTACAATAAAACATTGAAGCTATAATAAGGTGCTTTATAAAATACTTCCGGGAGGAATATCAGAACGAAAGGAACAAGGTACAATTGTCTAATAGAATCTTTTACTTTTTTAAAAATGATACTCCATGTACTTTCAAATTTTGTTTATAACAAAGCTGCTCTTTAAGAGAGTACCATCTTCAATCTACAATAATTCAATAATATTATTACGCTGTACGTGACAATTTATTTATGCGTTACATAACATCGTTCAATTGTATCATGTTAAATTTAGAAAATATAATAACTCCTATCAGCAAATTGTATTTTGAGCCTCTCACATTTTTTAGATGTATTTCACGAAGTGTATTAGTGCATCTCCAACTTTTCTCACTCTAATCTAGAGTTACGTATGTAAAATTTCCCGCAGTTATATATTACAATTAGAAATATATGCTTATCAATCCGTATTGTTTTGTTACGGTATGTATAATACCAATAACGTTCAATTTAGCACAACTGAGAATGGTTAATGATTTATTTGAGATATATAACAATAATGCACGCAGGAGCCCCGACGCTAATATTGATACAAACGGAATTCACGCACCGTGAAATAATGGTTTCCCTTGGGCATTTAAACCCATTTAAATAATTATCATTGCGCAATGGCTACTTCGTTAAATATCCCATTTGCGGGCAAAGCTATATTTCAGATTTAAGGCTGGCTTTCTCACATACACCAAGTGAACAAAACAACATAACATTATAAGACGTAAAACAATATACGTCTGGAAGCTTTAACTCCAGAATTTCTTCGAATCGATAAAAAAATTCGTGATTGGAAATAAAATACACTAGAATCATACAAATCCGTATGGAGGCTTTTAATGCGATACCATTAGGAAAAGGCACGCTCTCGCTAATGTAAAACACGCCCTCCGCGCTCAACTCGGCGTAATAGCTTTCCAGTGTTAGGTATATAATATGCATGAGGCCACAGAAGACCTCAAGGAGAAACGGAAACGAAGTAACAAGGTCAAAAAAGGCGAATAAGCAATCGAAAAGAGAAAAAAGAAGCCAGATATTCAAACTTTTCAGAATCAATGTAATTCAAAATCAATGAGTTTATATTTAGATGCTGAGAACATAAAATAGTAATCTCTATGGAAGATAAGAGTTGGACATCTTTTCTATATTAAAAGAATTATATTGTTATCTTTTTTAGAACTATTTCAGTATGAAAGAACAGTTTTGGATGTACTTCATAAATGAAAAAGAATATTTTGCCAAAAATATTTATAAAAGAATCGAGAATCATATCTCAAAGATAGACATTAGCATCCGAATTTGCAAAATCCTCTCAAATAAATCCATCATTTAATCATATCCTATCAAATAATAATAAAATATAATAAAATTGTAACAGATTCAATAAAAAAGGTTCTATAAAATAAGAAAAGGTTCTATGATAGAAACTTTATATAACTGGCAAAATTATTGATTTTTTTTCTCTGCCTTGTTTCATAAACGAGTTCTCTGCCTTCTTACGAGCAATTTTGTGTTGGTCACTGTAACCCCCTATCCACTTTAGCCCCTATCGCTCTTTAGAAATTACTATGGAAACGCGATCTAAGGCAGTATTCCATCGTGTCTATGTATAACGGGGAAAATTGAATTCATCGAAATTATACCAGTTTCTGTTCGGACCGACTTTGATGAAACGACGAGTTTCGAACGGAAATACGAAGCGCACGTTTTCAATCGAACACGAATTGCTACGCGTTGCTATCTGCACTCATTGTAAGCCTCACACGTTCGAAGAGGAGACGTGCGAATATCTTTAGAGGTTTCTAAGGGACGAAAAGCTCAACACGGCATATATTAACAACAGGAATTAACGCCGGGATGCTGTTACAAATTGTTTCACATATGCAAAACGATTCTCGCTGTCACATGTGTTAGGAGATATTGCGCAATGCCTGCACTTTGCAACAGAGAATAATAAGGAGGAAGATTCATCACTGGGTTCCATTAAACACGACCGCAGTATATAATGCTACTATAACGCAAGAAAATATACTTCTAGAAATTTTAATGGTGCGGGATTATAAAATATTTCTTTCTTTCTCTCTTCTTAAACATTAGAATCTGCGAAGAAATGGTTTTAAAAACAATTATTTATATTTTTACATAAATAGTAATAAATAAATATTCGATTTTTTAATCCAATTATTCTAAAAATATGTAAATTTAGGATTTCTATGCTCTTTCCTCTATACATTTTCGCGACTTATCTATCCATTTAGAGTGTTTAATGTTAAATGCTATTTAATCTCATATTTTATATATTTAACATGAGAATTGCGTATTAAAGTGAGATATGTATCAGAGAACATTTAGTACCAAATCTGTGATGACAATATGGAACTGGAGTACATTCATGAAACATTTCCCCTATCTATAACCGCAGTATTTTCGTATGTCATCTCCATGCGTTTAAAGCGCCCCAATTTTCGGGTAAATTACTCGAATTAATTAACTAAACATACCAATCAAATGAGCACTTCCACTGAACCGATTGCTCCGATTTACTAACGCAAATCCGCATTTGTAGGTGCTAATTACGTTCGCTATTCAAAGACACCGAAGCGTACGTGGATTCCATTCGTGAAAGCGTCGTTCTATTAACACGAGACAAACGACGAATGCAGTTGCCAGAAAAAGCAATCCTCGCTGATACGGAGATTGCATCGCTACGTCAAAGCTGAGTTGGGAATCACCATATCGCTGCAACCGGAAGCTGATACCGATGGGCTCACCGATGACAGGAGGCAAATCCGAGTAAAGAGCGAGGCACTTTGGCGAGCTGAGTCGCTGGTCGCGCTTTAACGAGGATCACGAGTAAAAGAACCGATAAAAGAGAATACGTAAAAGTAGTAACTAAAAAGAATAAAGATGAAGGATCCTATACTAACGCGAGACAATCAGGAATGGATTTTCTTCTACTTGGTATATATTGACATTTTAATGGTTCTTATTGTTGCCTCGAATTCCTCCCTACCACCCACACGAAATTTAAACTGTTTCCTTTGCTGGGTAATTATGTAGAATAGGGTCTTTTCCCAATTTTGATTTTTCTTTGCAACTTTCTGGCTAAAAAGATTTGTTGTGACTCCGACAGTGATAATCAATCGGGGGAGGTCGAAAAATATGTAACCTACCTATTTTTTTACCTATTTTTTTCGACGTGGCTTTTCGGATCTTCCAACGTTACAAATATATGGTGGCTACACACACACACACACACACACACCGGGCGGGTGCAAGGGGGGCCTTCGTGGTTGTATCCACGTAAAGCAAAGTCCGCCCTCCCTACTACCGGTGTGGATGCGGGGGGGCCGAAGGCCCCCCTTGCACCCGCCCGGTGTGTGTGTGTGTGTGTGTGTGTAGCCACCATATATTTGTAACGTTGGAAGATCCGAAAAGCCACGTCGAAAAAAATAGGTAAAAAAATAGGTAGGTTACATATTTTTCGACCTCCCCCGATTGATTATCACTGTCGGAGTCACAACAAAATTTTTTAGCCAGAAAGTTGCAAAAAAAAATCAAAATTGGGAAAAAGCCTTATTCTACATAATTACCCTTTGCTGTATCGCAGAATCATATAACGCCGCAATTCGATTGTACAAGTATCGCGGCTTAATACATTGCGATTTGATAAGATTAAAGCGAATCTTCCAAAGTGTGATGATTCTTCGTTCCAATATTGTCTAAATATTCTTCTTTTGCAGAGGAAAAATATATTTGAAAATAAAAATATTGTGAAAAGAAAAATCGCAAAGGGGAATAAGAATAAGATTATTTGTATAGCTTCTTTTTACAGCATTGTTCGCGATAAATGCAATTTACTCAATATATTACAATTTTTAAATAAAAAAATATAAACCAAATATATTCTTATATTTTTTAATATAAGAATGTATGGAATTATATAAATGAGTCTTAAATCACGATGACAAATAATTTAATTTACGTTTTTTTCGCATAGGTCTACTTCAGGAAGAGATTTAAATTAAGATTAAATCTTCATTTGGCTTATAAATTACCATGTCCAAGATTCCTGGATCATTTCTAAAGCGACCCAACTCTATTGCCGCTTTCGTCGCAAAGATGCAAAGAATTGCTTTGACGGACGAGAAAGGACAGCAGAGGAGGAGAGAGAGACAGAAAGAAACAGAATGAAAGGGAGGAAGACATAGAAGGGGACTAGAATGGAGAACTGGACGCAGGCGCAAAAGCTACCCCATTCCAGTATACGAGGCATCGCGACGCCTTTTCGCTTCATTCGGCGTCCGGACGTCAACTTACCACATATGTGAGACTGTGCGACGCGCCTCGCATTTCTAGCTAATTTGAAACAGCTGTGTTGTTCGCGATAGAATCGCTAGCGAAGCGAGAAAATCGCGGAACGATCGGTGCGAGTGTGATAAATATCACGAAGAATTAAGATAAGCTATATAAAGGGAGATAAGCGCGACATAAATGTAAAACGAGCGATCTCACATTAACGCCCGAAATAATTTTAGCCGGCGGCATTTCCGTGATCAAGAGCTCGTCTAGTGATCGGTTAAGTGGGGGCAGTAATTCGATCTGCAAGCGGCGAGGGAAGTGGAAAATTGAAAGCGGAATGTTTGTGCATCTCTTCGTCCGGATTGACGATAATGCTCGTTTCGTGCTCGAACGGTTATTACGCTGTGCGTAGAAAAGTGTTCCTGTGGCACTTGAGGATCATTCGCACTACACCAGGGTGCGGCAACGATTAGTGACTGAAGCGTCCTTTCTACACGTGTCAGCGACCGTACGTGTCACATGACGCTGTGATCCTGCACGCGACACAAAAATTCGATTCGCTCGAAAAGTCGCGATTCCTCGAACCATCGTGGGAATTTGGGCTCCCGCTCGGCTGATTTTAGAAAAATTAATTAATCGGCATTCCCCTTAATCGTAATCCTGTCTACTAATTAATACTACTTGATATTGACATTAGTTACTTGAATAATCTAAACCTCTATCAAGAAATCTATTATCTTTATTATACAAAAAAGAAATATATAATCTGAACATTTGTCGTATAAAAGTTTAAGTTGTTAGTGCGGAGTCAATGTATCTTTTAAACTCTGAAACAAGCTCCAAAATGTGAAATATAAAAATTCAAGCCAATTGATTACACTCACACTGAACGCTACGTTTGGAAACGCGTCAAATCGTCACACAATAACAATAATAATAATGAAAGTTTTATTACTATTATATTTCAGCATTTCATCATGTTCCCTTTGACAACGTAAAAGTTTGACCAGAACACACTCGACTATGATCGTTCGAGTTAAATCGAGGGAGAGGATCTTCAAACGCGTAGTAACTTTATCCTTCCCTCCATCTCCGCGCGTGTACGAGAACAAATTGTCTCAAAGTTATCGTTGTGATTTCCAGTTTAAAGAATGTAGAAAAATTATCACATTCTCTCGGTGCCGAATCAGTGAACGGCGGCTTTCGCCTTCTGATCGAACTTAGTCAATGAAAATTTTAAAGTGAATCAAAGATGTGATGTATAAGTATAGGCGTCGAAGTGATTCGATTATTCCAATCACATCACCCCGAAGTGACACCGAAATGACGAAAACGTTTTTCCGTTTGCAATGAAATATACCGGTTATAAATTTTCTCTACTATAGAAATCGTTAAGAATCGGTAACAATTAACACTATTAAATAAATAACAATCATTGTTATATAAAACTGTAACCTATGTTATATAACTATGTGTGATAATTGTCTTCATTAATCTAACAGTGATAACTTTTAATCATAATTGTAATTTTAATCCGGTCGTCATCAGTATTGAAATACATATGTGTAAGTCATCATCGACAGCTATAATAAACGACAAGTAATATAATTGTCGTATTAATGTAATTTCATGTGATAGTGATTACGATAAATCGCCATTCTTTATCGGAAACTTTAATTCTAATTAACTCCGATTCATGATATTCCATTTGTGTAACGTTCTTCGTTAAAAAGACAGCAAGGACACTATTGTCATAGACGGTAAGATTCCGAAAGGAATCGGAACTCGAAAGTGCGTGAAAGAAGAAGAGTGCGTTGATCTTTCGTATCCCATGGTGGAAGTGCATTTTGCTCGTTCGCAGAACCATCTCACTTCGCCAGGATGGATGACAGCTTGAACTTCACGTTGGCGAACTCCACGTCTACAGAACTCACGAATACGGGCTACGAGTGCGGCGCGCGCTTGGAATCCTTCTACAATTGGTATGCTCAGGTACACGGCTGGGTTAGTCTGTTGGTATGCATATTCGGCTCGATCGCCAATGTACTCAATATTGCCGTGCTGACGCGTCGCGAGATGCAATCATCCACTAATATGATTCTCACCGGTCTCGCCGTGGCTGATCTCCTCGTGATGATCGAGTACATTCCCTATGCGATCCATATGTACCTCTATCAACGATCCCGCAGAGATACTTTTACCTACGGTTGGAGCAGCTTCGTGCTGTTCCATTCAAATTTCGCTCAGGTGTGTCATACGATCTCGATCTTCCTGACAGTGACTCTAGCGGTTTGGAGATACATCGCGGTGGCACATCCGCAAAGGAATCGCGAGTGGTGTAGCAACAAGCGGACCTTCCTAATGATCGCCTTCGCTTACGTGTCTTGCCCGATACTTTGCATACCACTTTACATCACCACCGAAGTGAGACCGCAAGTGGAAATGTTAGACGAACGGGGGATGAGCGTTAATCAAACAAAACTCCAGACAGACAACAGCACGGTCGCGTCTCTCCAAGGCATGACTAACACTACGCTATACTTCGTGAAACTCACTCCAATGAGCAATATTCTCAAAAACATCAACGTCTGGATCTACAGTGTGGTGATCAAGCTAATACCGTGCATGGCATTGACGGTATTAAGTATCAAGCTGGTTAAAGTATTGTTGGAGGCGAAACAGAGACGGAAGAAACTCACTACGAAAAACACCGCGATCAAAATGGGCAACGGCAAGGAGCACACATGTGAGAAACCTAAGAAGAGGAGAAAGGGCAACGATAAAGAAAGACAGACTGACAGGACTACGATGATGTTGTTGGCGGTGCTCTTGCTATTCCTTGTCACGGAAATGCCGCAAGGCATTTTAGGATTACTCAGCGTTATATTGGGCCAAAGTTTCTTCAATACGTGCTACGTAATGTTGGGTGAGTTCAAAATGTATCGACTTTAACTACAAATAAATACTTAATTGTAGTTGTTTCGGAAAAGTAGCTAGGGTACAATCTAAAATTCTTCTAAAAATTTTTCTTTTATTTCTTAGTCTGATTTATATGCAGTCGAGTGCTTACATTCAACAGTTTAATTTCTATGCAATACTTAAAGAGCATCTCCCTTCGTTTACATAATCAATTTCATGATTCAATTACTTTCAAATGCTCGAAAAGAACAAAAGCAGTGGATGATTTATGCACTGTAATATATAAGTCACATTCGCGCGTTATATATTCGTTATACATATCGCGAGGACTGAGATTTAATTAATAAATTCTAATGTAATTTAACAGATAAATATTTGATCACTACTAGTGTGATAGTGACAAATATGCAAGAATTAAATTCTGAGTGATAACGATGGTAGTATGCTATTATTCATTTTATATGCCATATCTAAGATATGGATATATATACCTTCATTTCCATTATTCTCAATTTTAATAAAGGTTTTTATATACGAGGGTCATTTAAAAGTTTACGACTTGACATAAGATGTCAGTGCTATGTGTAAAATTTTTACTGCATTGTAATGTCATATCTGTTAATGAATAACGTGAAATATCAAGTCTAAAATTAAAATTTAAGAAAATTTTATTGAAAAATTGAGATATTTTCAAAAAAAGTATAGTCTTCTATTATCAAGTTCAAGTCACGAACTTGTCAAATAATCCTTGTAGTTTAGCAGTAAAACGCATAGGAGTGATTTTAATGAGATTAGATAATAAACAACATCTGTGCTATCACGATCATTAATACGTTACATAACTCTATTATATCGCTTTACAGTATTATTTCCAGATAAAAGCTTTAATGACTGCTAGCGTAATTCACCCGCAGGCCCATTAACTGCCATTATTCACCACATTATACATCTCTATTAAAAGCATATTACAAAAAAGATGTTATTCAATTCGATAAAAATTAATATTAAATCATGAGCTAATGAAAAAATTGCGATGGCAGAAAATCCAGCTGATAAAAATTGAGTCCGTGCGATTCAAGAACAAAAAGATGATTTAAATTCAAGTCAGGAAGACTCGCACGAATCTCGAGTATTTGCTGTGAATTTCATGAATTTGTCTATAAGACGTCTCGTTTGTGGGAGCAGCGTAAATAGAAAAACACGCTGCCGCACTCGACATTAACGATAAAGCATATAAAACTTCTATCGTAAAAGTTTTTCAAAAGTAAGAGGGCGGTCATAGCACGAAATATGACAGTCCAATAGTTTGTGTAAAGAAGTTTTAATAAGTGCGATCTCCGTCAAAGACATAACTGCTATAGCAATATTTCACGCGCAGAGTGAAAAATCGTTAATGTTCTTCCGTTAATTGCTATAATACTTGAAAATTGTATGACATTAAAATAACTAAAAAATTGCCAAGACAGAGTATAGCGAGTCCAAGATTTATTTTAATATTTCACATTTATTGCAAATTAATGTAAGATCAAGTATTATTTTATTACTTGTTGATTAACTTAATAACAATTAAGAATTGTTGATTAACCCTCATAATAAGAAATTTCTTAGAAAAGCAATTTTCTATAGAAGAGAAAAATTCTATCTAAATTATAACGGTCACTCTGACGAAAGATCATACGGTTCATAATTGATGTGCTCGATATTACGATGTCTCATGCGTGAAATATGAAATTGAGGCGGAAACGGTGTTATACGCAGATCAAATTATGCATTTTCACGAACATTAAATATGTTTACTTTACGTCACTGACATTTTCATCGTCATGTTTAATCTGCATTTTACATCATCATATATTATACGTCGCTCTGAAATTGTTACGAGATGTGAGTGGTTGAAAGCATAGCAAATACTTTTAAAAGCAGCATATCAATATATTATGTCAATTATAACTCATTATCAAAACTGTACTTTTACCGTATTTTATAACGCGATATTTCATCATATATTATACTCCATCATTTTTATATAAAAGTGGCTTATAATAATGTATTTTGAAATTATCATCATTGGATTACAAGTGTGTGATCGTGATTTATTAAATTTACTATGCTAGAATTTATTGAAATATCTTGTTTTACATAAAAAGATAAAAGAACAGAAATGCTGATGTACTAATGTTGATTCCTTTCACAACGCAACAAATACGAAAAAAATCAATATCTCCCTTTTTTATCATGCACATAGTCATATCATGAAATTATACTATCGAAGGCAGGAAGAGTGTCGCGCAGAATGCTGTATACGACAAATCTTCTCCGCTATATCCAAATGCGACATAATAAGGTCTTTTTGCCTCATCGGAATATTGGATCGGGAAAAAGGACCAAACACTCTTCGCTGTCGAAACTTCGCAAATATTTTATGTTATATGAAATTCCGTACGTCTGAATCTCTTAAAGCTCGGATTCTTCGCTGATGTGTTCGTACATCGTACATCAAATCAATCTGGCAGCTACTTTAAAAAATGGAAGAATAACATTTCTTTCATATCCCGAAGGAAACTGCAGTAACTGAAGGTAACTAAGAGTAACTCATTTTCTCGTCTCATTACATTATTCTCTTTTAATTTCACGATCCAATTATCAAGAACACGAATACTTTTGTAAAATAATTTAAATACTTTTGTAAAATAATTATATAGATAAAGGGATATGTATAAGTGATACTTCGATTTAAAACCATTACGATTTAAAGCCTTGCGCGATTTATGAATATCTTAGGATCAAACTTTCCCATTTTCTCCCTGTTAGTATAAAATAAATTGGGGATCTGCGGTAGAACACAAATCACATCGAACGAGACGACAGATACAAATATAAATGTTCATTAATTTTACCACAAAGATATTTTATATTTAATCATAAATTTATCATTGTTTCCATGAATCATAATTGTTTATACTAAAAAATATAATTATTCTTACGCGATATTATTATCTAATTGTAAGATTAAAAAGCATCCAAATAATTTTATTAATTTAAAAATGTCCATATCTTGGATATGGAAGAACTAATTATACATTTTAGAACATACAATAATCTAAGTATTAATACAAGTTAAAACTTTAGAACTTTAAGTTTTTTTAACTATCCAAGGTTTCAAAAATTTTAAGATACATATTTGAGATCGAAAAATTGGAAAATATAAAAGTTCAGATTTTCAAATATTTAAACATCAAAAAGAATTTCGAACATATCTCACAATTGTGAATCCTGCGAACGACAGGCGGTTTCATACACATTTTCAGTTAGATTTACCTGTTCTGTTTTTGATACGCAATAGTATAATCTAATAGTATAATCCTGTTTGTGTTTTCTCTCTATCTTCGATTGGCATATTTTAATTAACACGTGTACTTGCACCGATGTTGTAATCGTATACAAATGTAATCTTCTTGTATGGCGAAAGCAAAGGCCAACAAGCACCGTGTATGTACGATATATCGATACATGCACCAACACGAGCTATTCACTCCTCAATTTAACCGCGGGGTTTCATGCAAAATACAAATTCTTCTCTTTGCCCAAAATACAAATTCTTCTTTTCTAACGCCGACGGTTATACGGATACAAAGCTATTAATAAGATGTCAGAAAAAGAATTTCAGACCTTTTCGAACGTTTTCTTCTGTAATTTGTTTTTATATCTTCCAACGATTACTGATTTACGATTGGTCATGAGTTGATAAATTCGCATCTCATTTAAATTTATTAAGTTTCTCTATGTTTCCGAAAAAAGAAAAAACAAGTAATTGACCAGTCTGTTTTTCTTTCATTATCTTTACATAAAAGATTGAAAGATATATATATATACTATTATTTCCCCATAAAACAATCAAATTAAACTTTTGTACCCGGAAGCGCTGCAAGTAAGTTTACTGAAACTAATTCCACTGTGGTCTCTGCTCGAATGTGAGCTCACTATCTAGTGAGCGAAAATATATTCCATTTGCAAGTTCGTTAGCAAATGGAATATATTTTCTTTCATCGTAATACACGGCATCAGATTCCTATACGTATTAGAATTTTAATACGTACCAATATTATAAGGAAAGTTGACATGAAAATTTCACATCACGTACTACTCAATCTCGTATTGCGAACGAGTAATTTTGAGGAGTCTTTATAGTGCTGTACGTGTGTGTATATCGATACTAGCACGTTTGGCGAAGAAAGAAAATTTGCGCTACATACGATTATATGCATGTATTATTTTATTGCTGAAAATTCTACAAAGGAGATTCAGTATGATTTTATATAGAATTGAAAGAAATATTTTGGTAAGACGCCAAAAAAGAGGCTTGGAATAAATAAGCTATTTGTCGAGAAAATTACTCTCATGACCGGCGAAGAATGTGACATTAATGCGGTAAAATAAAAATTTATGTATGTACAAAACATTAGTTTTCATTTGTTTCACTTGTTTAACATGTACCGATGCTGCGTAGCGACAAGTAAAAAATACAAATGAAAATTCCACGTCAACTTTTGACATTCATACACGACACGCGGCGTCTGTAAAGTTACCTAATAAATTTCACTTGTATGACATTATGACGTGCGTGATAGTAACTCGTAACATAATTTCCGTCACTGCATTTGTATGGCGTTTGCTACTGTTAACTTTCTCCCTCATAACGACCGGCCACATGTTATCGGGCGCGCAAAGCACATTACGGCAGTTCGTATTGAATGATACTTCTACTCCTATTAGCACGACATTAACGGGCAGTTCGCGTTTTGATGACAATACAGCGCAAGTTCTTTAACTCCCCTGATTATACTTTGCATCAACAAAGCGCATAATTTAAAAACAACAAATGCTACTGCGCTTGCAGCAACAAATGGGAACGACTTTGCCAAAGATCTTGTTATAATAAATGGCGGATAATGTACATGTTGTCCTTCTTACACAACTTGTATTGAAATTACAAAAGCTAATTAACATGAATATTTAATAATGCAAGATTAAAAACCGAGAAAGATAGACATAAAGCTCTCTTGCAAAATAGCGAACTTCAAAGTTTTCCAGATCATCTGGTATCTGATATCATCTAACAAAGTCTCGCAACAAAACGAGATTAATTTCTGAATATGGAACTTATAATTTGATCCTGTAATCCAGAGAAAGAGTAAAATTTTAATTTTCAAAAATTTAATACTTTTTATAATGTTAGACTACCCGCCCTTTTTCCTTGAATCGACTAAAAAGTATTGTAGAAACGACATGAGTCATCTTATAGAAAGATTTCATAGAAATGCAAAGATAATAAATTGCAATATTATTTCAATAAGGTAGCAGATTATCAAATATGGCAGACGTAAATAGATGATGTCATTTTTAATGGATTTGTGATCTCGATAATGAGCATATGAAAAGTGCATAATTTGACGCAGCGTGATACCATCGGCAGAAAAGTTAGACGCTAACGAGGAAGTTACTGATTCCGCAATAACTCCGAGTGACATAAACGCGACATCACGTCGTGCATTATCTCAGCACGCTACTGGGAATAACGAGTACGACGTAGTATGAAGGATGGACACAAAAGAGAGAGTATGGCTCATGAATAATAACGCTTTCCTCCTCCTATATTCGTCAATAATAAATGACTGACAAAATTATGAGCAAGTCATGTTGGCGGTCGGCTACATGATGCAATCGCTTTCATGCTGCGCGTATGAAAATATACGTTCGCGTATGCTTTTATACATACATCACGTATATTTAGAATCATCGATATAATTAGCCTACGTGGAACAATTTAATTCATTTTGTGTGTATCCTCTCTTTCTTCTGATATCTTGTTATGTTACTTAATCTCTTGTTTTTTATCAAAAAAAATCTCGCGCGCATAAAATAATTTATAATAACATATAATAAGATTATTATACAATTGATTAGATATATTCTTTTCAGATATATTAGACAACTTCATTGTTATTAATGTGATCTGTAACGATATTTTTAATGCAAATGTGGATAATTAAGCTTAAAAAGAAAACGCTATGTGTTGCTAACGATTATAAACTTAAGCAAGTTTTTGATTCATCAATTTTACAAGATTATCTTCAATGTGATGATATGGACATGAACCTTCCATTTATCTCGCGAAACAATCTTGAGACAAATTCACTGTTGTGTAATGCACAATTTCAATTAATGAAACTGTTCGCAGCAGAAGTTAATTAAGAGAACTTCGCTCAAGAAGAGCTCGTTTCGCGAATTTATTCTTGTAGTTTTGCAAACAGTAAACAGTAAGATTAATCTAAGTGGTACGTTGTATACGTAATAGTACATGTCTTACTAAATTCTGTACAAGACCTCGAAACTTTATGGAAGACCAGTATATAAAAGATTGATGTTACTGTTGTTGAGAAGGGACGATAGAACGTAAAAAGTCTTAACTTTTATACACGACATTTTGCATGGGAATACTAAATCACATCTTAATGTAATTGCATAACAATAAATGTTACTGTAGAAAATGTGAGTAAAGCTAGTAAACTTTTCATCGCCAATCTTCCACTTCCGACTAGCTCTCTGTATTTTTATTTAATCTATTTAGATTTATTAATAAGTAACTATTTCCACACTTCTTGCAACAGCTGCCAACCAAAGATTGCCTAAACTAAATTAGATTGCTTTTCAGGAAAGTTCGACTTTACTAGCAAATAGTCCTCAGCTATTTAGTGAGATTTATGATATTTAATAAGATTATTATACAGGGTGTCCCATGACTCATACATTAAAGACGTGTTATTGAAGTTATTTAGAGTTGAAATTGTTTAATAAACATATGTCCGTAAATGCTTCCTAACAGAACTACAACCATTGAAAGTTGATGTGAATATTTGAAAAAGGAAAGAAAAAAGACATTTAATTTAACTTGTTTATTTACAAATGTATTG